>PVIH01002812.1:0-61036 GCA_004025045.1 Sigmodon hispidus
GTATTTCCAGCTTTTTTCTTCAGGTTTTCTATTTCCATTTTTGCCTCATTTTGTGCCTTTTTTATTGCTTCTATTTCAGCTTTTATTTCAGCTTTTAGTTCCTGGCATGTTTCTTTCATAGATTTGTTCATCTCTTCCAATTTTTTGTTTGTATTTTCTTCTATTTCTTTAAGGCTTTTTTTCATATCTTCTTTGAGAGATTCGATGATCATCAAAAAGGAATTTTTGGTGTTGCTTCCTTCTGTTTCCTCTTCATTGCTCAGTTCAGGTCTTGTATTTGTAAGATCGCCACTCTCTTCTGGAGTTACCATGTTGCCCTTTGTATTATTATGTAATTTCTTGCACTGACGTTTGCCCCTGGCTTCAGTGGTTCATGATTAGATGGGTCCTGGTCAGTTGTGGCACTTGGGTTTGTGTGTCTCCTGTCACCCCTCTGGTCAGGGTTTGATTCTGTCTTTCAGAGACCCCTGCAGTTGTTGGTTCGCTCAGTTTGGGGTTGTAGTGGGGAGCCTTGCAGATTCCCTCAGCAGCAGGATATGTGGGTGTGGCCATGTGCAGAGTTCTGCTGCCCCTGCTCTAGAGTGTGCTGGGACGCCGCAGAGAGCACCGGTCCCGGTGGCGGAACTGGAAGCAATTGGAGCTCAACTCTCCCTCCCAGGCCAGGATACAGGCGCTGAGGCCTGCTGAACCCTCCTCACCTCTGGTCAGGGTTCAAATCCGCCCCTCAGAGACCCCTGCAGTTGGTTTGCTCAGTTCGCTCAGTTCAGGGTAGTAGTGGGGAGCCTTGCAGATTCCCTCAGCAGCAGGAGCTGTGTGTGTGGCCAGGTGCAGAGTTCAGCTGCCCCTGCTCCAGAGTGTGCTGGGACGCCGCCGTGTGCCTCTTTTAACTTCTGTTTTTGTGTGCCTGTCTATGGAGGCTCAGTAGAGGATTTTCAATCCCCTGGAATTGGAGTGAGTCACCTGATGTAAATGTTGGAAACAGAACATGTTTAGTTTGGAGAAGCATCAAGTGCCCTTAACCACTGAGCAAGCTGTCCATCCCTAAAGGAGAAATTTTCATTGTTAATTCTTGCCAAGATTTTAGTTAACCATAGATAGAGGAAAGTATGACAATGTAATGCAATCCATATCATGTCCAGACAATAAGTAGAGAGGAAGGTAATATGGATACTCATTTATATGATTTTTTAAAATAAACATCTCATTTGAAATTATCCTAAAATCTATTAATGATTTTACTCATGTAAGAAAACAACCAACCAACCACCCAACCACCCAAACACAAAAACCTTCCTTGGGCTAATGATTTCATTAATTAATCTTAGAAGAGAATACAATATCACCACTTTTTGAGATCAGCATCATTTATAACTACATTCTAAGTTTTATTTTTACATCCACAGGTAAGTATAGCTATCACCCTCAACAAATTGTTTCTATTTACAGCAAATGGAGATGATCATGAAAACCACAGTGAACCAAATGCAGGGATCAAGGGATTATGGGCAACTCAGGTACAGTGAATACATTCGTATTACATTTCCTAAACTGTGGTTCAGAGAACATCACAGAAGAGAGAGGTTGGAAAGGTTGGAAGAGCCAGAAAACCATGAAGTTGGCTGTGAAGTAGTATGTCCTACAAATGGCTGAATAAACAAAACCATGAAAATGGCACTATCATTAGATAAGTAATATAGAACATACAGTCTGACATGGCCCCACACCCACAAGGAACTACAGGCAACTGATGATTTCTGAGAGAAGGAGAGTTAGACTCTGTGGTGATATGTTATATTTAATAAAACCTGGAATATCAAGAAATCAACCCACAGTCAAACTAGGCAGAGATCATTCTGGATATCAGGGAGTTTAAGGTATAAAAGAGCGGTGATAACTCACACTTTTTCCCTCCATGGGGATCCAGAGGATCTCTGTGAGTATAAGTCCAAACAGCCAGGCAGTGTTGGCCCACACCTTTAATTCTAGCATGGGGAAAGACCAGGAGTGGCAAGAGATGAGCCCCTTAATTGGTCGTCAAATTAGGTTGTCTGAGAGTAGTGGTCAGTTCTGAAATCATAATCACACAACCATCAAAAACAGATTTAGTAAGCTGCATTTATTTCTGCATGTGTGTATGCACAAATACAAAAACCTATGTTACTAATTATCAGAGAAAAGAAATGATCAGTTTGATAGCTATGGGGGACATGGAAAGAGTTGGAGGACTTGGGAGGAAATAAAGAAGGGAAAGGGGAAAGTCATATAATTTTAATTAAAATGTATAAACAATAAAAACAATGGGACTAGAGAGATGGCTTAGCAGTTAACAGCACTTGTTACTTTTGCAGAAGACTCTGATTTAATCCCTATAGCTCACATCATGTTTCATAACCATACCTAATTCTAATGAATTTCATACCCCTTTTTGAATGCCATGGGTGCTAAGACAAGACACACAAGAAAGGGCTAAATCTAATAAAAACATTTTTAAATTCATGAGAATAAAGATACATTAAAAATAAAAACTTCTGATAACAAAATATAATTAATGACAGGATTCTCTAGAGGAACAGAAATTAATACAACAAATCTCTCCCTACACACAAACACACACACATACTTATTATATGTCATATTCTAATATTCTAATATCAGCGTTTTCCAGGGAGCCCAGCAATGGCTGTTTACCAATGGAAGGTCCAGGAATGCAGTAGTTGTTCAGTTCACAAGGCTGGATGGCTCTGTTGATCTTCAGTATGTTATAGAATACCAATGAAGTAGTCTCTGATGCCAGTGAAAAACTGGACTTGGCAGTTATAGCAAAAGTAAACAGACATAAAAATAATAACTTTTCTGCAACTCCCCATCCCAGATGTGGTGGGAGGGGGAAGAGACCTTGAATAAGGATATACAGGGATGGAAAAAAAAATTCAGAGGGAAAGCTGAACACAAAGTAAATATATGTGTAGCAATCTTATTTGCATTTCCACCCTTGATAAGCCATGCTTATCATTCTTATCCTCTGTATAGTTATTGTTAACTCTTCCACATTTTAAATTCTTTTTACTGTTTTTTTTTGATAAATACAAAATAAAGAAAAAAAATAATAAAAAAATAATAATTTTTCTTATTCTATGTACTTTATGCAGGCTGCCAACAAGTGTGGCCTGGATTAAAAATGGGTTTTCCTACCTCAAAAAACCTAAATTAAAGGAGGATCTTCTCACCTCAAGAATCTGGGTTAGAATTGGGTCTTCCCACTTTAAATGATTGAATTAAGTAGAAAAATCACTCACAGGTGTTCTCAGGCATTTAGGTTTTAGTTAATTTCAGGTGTAGTCAAGTGACAAGCAGGAATTGCCATCACACTATCTTTAAGACATGTAGAATTGGTAATCTAGGCTAATAGTGTGAGAGCAGTGCTCACAGATCTAAATTTTTCTTCCTCCACTTAATAGATTGAAGTTGCTGCCCAATATTTTTAGTAGATACCCTTTCTTCCTTCACAGTGTGTTGTGATATCTCAATCAGGTTAAGTCCTGTAGAAAACTTCCCCTTCCTATGTTATGTCATCTCACTACTGATCACATGAATATTCTGTTAGTAAGCTTTCAGAGAACTAAAAACATCAATGACATTTTTTTTTTTCTCAAAGTTCTGCGCAGGAGACTGTGAGTACATGTTTCTCATTGTTGACCCTAAAAACACAGAGGAGAGATAAATTATTCAATGTTCCTGTGGCACCTAGTGTTGACTAGTATGACCTATGTTAGAAAGAAGATGGGCATTTTCTGCCATCAAGTAACAGAACTCTGGCTATGTTACAACCTTTGAGAAATCATGAGACTTCAGTTGCAGCTCAGAGGCCTAATAGAGAAACTAATTTTGAGATCCCCTAAGGAAAAGATTAGGGAAAGATAAAAAGGAGTGGGGAATATTCAATGAAAAGAAAACAGAAGCTTCAGAGGATAAGGACTACAGATATTGTAAAATCATCATTTTCTTTCCCTCTTATATTTCAGACATCATGTAGAGCAAGAAAGGAATATTGCACATATAATTCCTACCCTGTGCTCATTATTTGTATTTTTCTTCTTCTTCTTCTTCTTCTTCTTCTTCTTCTTCTTCTTCTTATTATTATTATTATTATTATTATTATTATTAAACAAAGAAGTCACACTTTCTAACCTTGTATATCCTTATTCAAGGTCCCTACCCCTCCCAGCACGTCAGGGCATTCTTTCTTCTCCACAACTCCCCATTCTATCCCTGGGCAGGCTGTAGGCAGTCCCATGGTCCCACTGCCCCATATTGCTTAGTTCAGTCTCCACTCCTGGCAGATGCAGTTTTGTCACCTCTCCATCAAGAGTGAGTTGGATGTTCCTCTAGGGGGAGTGGGATCCATGGTGTCAGTCCAGGGTGTTTCTGATCCCAAGCTGTTCAGTGGTTGTGGTTTGCAGTTTGGGCATTCTTTGCTTTTTTCTTGTTTGTTTGTTTGTTTGTTTAGAGTTCACTAATGAATGAGTACATCCCCTGCTTATCTTTCTGAGTTTGTGATATCTCGCTCAGGAGGATATTCTCCAAATCCATTCATCTGCCTGCGAATTTTAGGATATCATTTTTTCTTACTGCTGAGTAGTACTCCATTGTGTAAATGTACCAAAGTTTGATAATCCATTCTTCAGTTGAGGGACATCTAGGTTGTTTCCAGGTTCTTGCTATTACAAATAACGCTGCTATGAACATAGTTGAGCTAATGCCTTTGGAGTGTGACTGTGCATCTTTAGGGTATACACCCAGAAGTGGTATTGCTTGGTCCTTGGGGAGATTGACTCTCAATTTTCAGAGAAACCGCCATACTGCATTCCAGAGTGGCAGAACAAACTTACACTCCCACCAACAATGGAGGAGTGTTCCCCTTGCTCCGCATCCTCTCCAACATAGGCTGTCATCTGTGCCTTTTATCTTAGCCAATCTAACAGGTGTCAGATGATATCTCAAAGTTGTTTTGATTTGCATTTCTCTGATGGCTAAAGATGATGAGCACTTTTTCAGGTGCCTTTCAGCCATTCGTAATTCTTCTGCTGAGAATTCCCTTTTAGATCTGAACCCCACTTTTTGATTGGGTTATTCAAGGTTTTGGGCTCTAGATTCTTGAGTTCTTTATATATCTTAGAGATCAGTCCTCTATCACTTGTAGGGTTGGTGAAAACTTTTTCCCATTCTGTAGGCTGTCGTTTTGTCCTATTGGCAGTGTATTTTTTAAGGCTATTTTTAAAGGAATATTTAGTGGACAAAAACCCCATATTCTAACTCTTCTGTACGTGGCAAAGGAGACAGCAAGCTTCAGGTTTGGTGCATTTGAGAGGAGATGAGAGATGAAAATGGGAAGGAAGGAAGGTGCAGCTCCAGCTAAGGACACTAAGTGGTTCCTACACACTCATTGCAGCTGTCAGGGAGAATCCTAAGCTAAATTGCTCCTGTGAAGGTGTGAGCATCTGGAGGCCTGTTTGGGAGTTGAACTCCTGCTTGATTCTCTGCTGAGTGTAAAGCTCAACCTCTGTATTCTTTCTTTTTTCCTTTCCTCTTTAGCATTTTCAGCAAAGCATATGTATTTATCTCCTTAGACTCTTTTCACTTTATAATATCTTGCTGGGTGATATCAACTATATGCAAATGATCTCCAAATTTATGGCTCTGAGTTCTGCCCATTCAATTAACTTAAATGTCCCACACATTGCTTCTGGGAGGATTCTCGCAAGGCCCCAACAGACAGTTTCAGTATTTCCAAAGCCAAGTTCATTATTCTCCTCATTCTGCATCAGCTGCTTCTTTTATATTCTTTTTCTTAATTAATAACTTCACCACCCATGTAGGCATTCAAGCAAGAAATATTGCAGCTTCCTAAAACATTCAGCTTCATATCCCAAATGAAATGTTCACATCCCATATCCACACCAGGCCTGGGGTAGGGTGCATTTACTATAAGCTCTTGGTGGCTTTCCTTCATTTTTTTTTACAGGTCTCACCCATTTTCCTTTCTTGGATATATATATATATATATATATATATATATATTGTAAATTGTTGTAAAATTACATATTTGATATTGTCAGTTAACCCATGTCTATAGTGTACATGCAGGTGGGCACATGGGTGTGTGTACCTGAGCGTATTTATATGGAAACCAGAAGAGGATGTCAGATGTCTATTTCTATCACTCTCTACCATACTGACTTGAGATAGGAGGCTCATTCTTTGGATATGTCCATCTCCTCAGGACAATGCTGAAATAACAGGTTGGCATAACATCTCCTGTTTTTTTTATGTAGGTGGTAAGGATTTGAACTCAGGTCTCTTTGACTGCACAGTAATTATTTCTACCCATAGAGCTGCCTCCTCAGCTACAGTAGTTAATTCAGTGAAAATTTTTTGACTTTTTCTCCATTTAGAATGATATTGGGTGTGGGCTTGTTATAAATCATCTTTTTCAGGTTATATGTGATATATTTCCCATAAGTCTTTTATCATTCTGCAGTTAATTCATCTGACTCTAATTATTTGGTCATGTGGTTTCTGTGGATTATGTTTCTTGATTAGTGTGCAGCTGACTTCATTGAGGTGAATCATCTGTCTTCATGTGTTTTTGAGTTCACTTTGCAGGTGTTGTAATGCAAATTTTTGCACCTATGTTCATCACAGATATTCACCTACATCTTTTGTTGTTGAGTTTTTGGTTATGGTTAAGAGAATTTCTAATGACTTACTGATAGACCCATTAATCAGTATATCTTTTAAACTTCATCAGAGTCACTTCTTCTTTCAGTAGACGGCAAGTAACACAGGGTTCCACAATTGGTTAATGTGCAAAAAATAAGAGACTGCAGAGTGCTCAGCCCTACATCTCTACATCTGCAGAACACCCAACCCCTCAAGGCTCAGAGATACACATGGAAGAGTATAAATGCCTTCAAGAAAACATCGCTTTTTCAGATACAACTGGGCAGATGCATATGTAAGATCACAGTAATTGTGACAACATGTACAAAATGCATACAAGATCAAGTTAGATTAAATCCCAGCACCAACTTGGACACTCTGGCATGAATTCTTCCTTCTATCTGAAGAAGTATTGGAATTTGAATTCTGTTTTGAGAAGGAAAGTCAGTTTTCTTTAATGGTATAACACCTGGTATATGGCCCTCACTTCAGTGTAAGTTTCACACTCAGAAGTAGTTGGCACAGCACAAGTGCCTATTTGTATGTATGTTATGTGTGTGTGTGTGTGTGTGTGTGTGTGTGTGAAAGGGGGAGGGGAAGATAAATGAGTTAGACAATGAAGTTATTTGTGGCAATACAGATGGGGTAGGATTTAAAAAGAGTTGGAGAAGGTAAGAATGTTATCAAAATACAATGTTTCAAGTGCTCACAAATTAATACAAACACTATTAAAAAGAAATTAAATAGATTATCACCACTCTACCATTAAGTGGACTTAAAAATTTCAAAACAAGTAAGAGATGATGTCTCTTGTAATGTACATTATATTGATAAGTGGTCAGGTGCTGCTTGAACTCACCAAGAAGTTAACTCTGGCAGTAGCATCTTCTATTCCATTTCAGACCTAAGCATGTTGGTCTCAAAGTATCCTCTGTGGCCCCTTGTTTAGGGATGAGTTGGCCTCCCTCTATCTGTGACAGGATGCAAATAGATCCAAGCCTATCACCCTGCACAAAACTCATATCTAAGTGGATCAAAGACCTCAACAGAAACCCAGCCACACTGAACCTAATAGAAAAGGAAGTAGGAAATACCCTCCAACAAATTGGCACAGGTGACCACTTCCTAAATATAACACCAGTGGCACAGACACTAAGAACAGCAATCAAAACATGGAACCTCATGAAACTAAGAGCTTTTGTAAAGCCAAGGACACAGTCAATAGGACAAAAAAACAGCCTAGAGAATGGGAAAAGATTTTCACCAACCCTACAAGTGACAGAGGACTGATCTTTAAAATATATAGAGAATTCAAGAAACTAGAGCCCAAAACCTTGAATAACACAATCAAAAAATGGGGTTCAGAATTAAAAAGGCAATTCTCCACAGAATTCCAAATGGCTGAAAAGCACTTGAAAAAGTGCTCAACTTCTTTAGCTATCAGGGAAATGCAAATCAAAACAACTGAGACACCTGTCAGATTGGCTAAGATAAAAGTCACAGATGACAGCCTATGCTGGAGAGGTTGTGGAGCAAGAGGAACACTCCTTTACTGTTGGTGAAAGTGTAAACTTGTTCAGCCACTCAGAAATGCAGTATGACAGTTTCTCAGAAAACTGGGAATCAATCTCCCCAAGGATCCAGCAATACCACTATTGGGCATATACCCGAAAGATACACATTTGCACTACAAAGACATTAGCTCAACTATGTTCATAGCAGCATTATTCGTAATAGCAAGAACCTGGAAGCAACCTAGATGCCCCTCAACTGAAGACTGGATTAACAAACTGTGGTACATCTACACAATGGAGTACTACTCAGCAGTAAGAAAAAATGATATCCTAAAATTGCAGGCAAATGGATGGATTTGGAGAATATCCTCCCGAGCGAGGTATCTCAAACCAGAAAGATAAGCAGGGGATGTACTCACTCATTAGTGAACTCTAAATAAAAAAAAAGCAAATATCAACTCATTTCCAAGCTGCAAACCACAACCCCTGAACAATTTTGGATCTGAAACACCTGGGAGTGGCACCTTGGATCCCACTCCCTCTAGAGGGACACCTGACTCAGTCTTGATGTTGGGGCAAGGAAACTGGATCTACCAGGAGTGCATGCTGAACTAAGCCATATTGGGACCTTGAGACCTCCTGCCTTTGTTGGGGAGGAGATGGGGAGATGTGGAGTAGAGAGTGTGACTGAAGGGGGTGGGAGGGAGAAGGGACCTTGAACAAGGGTATACACAGATAGAAATGTGACTTTATTCATAATAATAAAAAATGAAGAAAAGAAAAAAATATTTGTTTGGTATAAAAAGATTTTTAAATATATTTCTGTTACAATGAAAAAAAAAAAAAAAAAACAAGCTGCAAAAACCACAATCCTTGAAAAGTTTGGAATCAAAAGGAAGTTAAGAGAGACATCCAGGGATTCCAGTAGGAAGAGAAAATTGAGAACCTCCTAGCCAATTGGCAGAATAAGGGGCCACAACCACGAAAGTGTGGGAACTAATCATGAGAGAAGGAAATGACTGAGTAGAAGGGGCAACAAGGCAGAGGAAAAAAAGAGGCAGAGATGTTTATTTATTATGAATAAAGTCTCATTTTTTATCCTTGTAAAAAAAAATCACGTACACACATACACAAAAGAAAACAAAGCAAAACTTCTGGTTTCTCTGTAGAAGGGTTGCTTAGCAGAAATTTGTGGTGGCCATAGTGCATCTATGGGCATTAGCTGTGACCGACTGTGCTTTTTTATCTGTAACTGAGCCTAACCTGGCTTGAGAAGTATTAGATTTTATTTTTTATGCTTCATGTATTTTAGAGAAAAGAGTTTTATTATTGTATAGGTTTTTGTCATTTATTTTGAATGTTTTGCTTTTTTAGTATAATGTTTGATTTTCCGAAAAACTATAAAAAAGAGAAAATAGCACTTAACTAAAAAAAAAAAAGCAATTCTCAAAGAACTGATAAATAGTATTTGTTTCAGTTCTTTATGGACCATTGTTTTATAAAGGCTAAACACAGGGATGTCCCATTAAGATATTTTTATTCCTGCCAAAATAGTTACAGTTCCCCACTATTGATTTATAAACCCCAGTCTTGAAGAATTTTTGTGTGAAAATTCTTGAAATATCCTCATGTTTGAAATATATATTGTAAATGAAATACAAATAAGAGGCAAATTTTGGGTCAAGTAACTGCACAAGAACCATTTTTTTCATTGCCTGTTGGCTTTAGATACATTTGGAAGAACTGGTTCATTATCTCTATTTTTGGTTCTGAGATATGGTCCTACTCTGAGGTTCTACAAGTGGCCTGAAACTTGTAATCTTCTTGCTTCAGCCTCCCATATTCTGGGATTCTAGATAACTGCTGATGTGCCCAGCATTCTTTATTTTGATTTGGGTCCCTTGTCTAGGAACATTTTTGTCTGAAAACATAATGAATTAATCGTCTAGTGGTTTTATCCTAGCTTCCCATCACAACTGGAGTGAGATTTCTCCCAACTGCTCTGATACAATCCCATGTTGGCATGGCAAGTAACAAATGTGAAGGACCTTGTGCCAATAAAACTCTTTAGGGCTAATTTTAAGCAAAAAGTGCTATAGAAGGAATGGATCATACATAAGGCCTATCTGGAGGATGTTTATAAATTTAATTATGTCTGTCCAATGTATAATGTTCTAACATTTCTAAATATATGCACACACACAACATGGAGACACACATATGCAACATGCACACACACACACACACACACACACACACACACACACACACACACAAACTCACCCAGTCACACACACTGAGTTAAGATCATAGTAGGTACATTGTCAGTGAGAGATTGTGAACCAAAAAAATAAGCAAGCTGCCTTTGTCTTCCTCTGGTTTCACAGTGCCTGCACATGCACCTGTTCTGGAACATAAATGTATATATATATCACACATACCACACATTATTACACATATGTACTCACAAACACACAAAGTACTTTTTAGATTGTTAATGCTGTATTTCTTCAGGATGTTAACATAAAATACTTAGAAATTTCATAATAATAAACAACAGTAAATATTTAAGAAATTCTAGTTTGAAAATTATGTGCTTGTTTATACATGCAGTCCTTGAGTGATCAATGTCCAATATCTTTTTAAAGAGGTATAGTTGCATGACCTAAGAGCAGATCTAATGATCCTTGACTAACAAATAAAAGTCATAGTATAATTTGGAACACAAAAACTCAGATCTTTGGAAGGATATAGAAGTATCCTGGAGTGAGTTAATCTATTTTAATGAGACAAGCTTTCTTGTTGTTGTGTTGTGTGTTTTTTTTTTTTTTTTTTTGATGATCAGACTATGAAAATAATAGTCTCCAAGAGATTGGAATTTACCTAGGAATTCCAGGCTAGTGAAAAAGAAACCTGGTGCCAGCCAAACTACAAACTGTCCTCCCAGAAAGGGATTTCATGTAGTTCTGAGAATTATCAGACCCATTTAGCAGGGAGGATTGGAGCTTGAACACTGGTAGACCAATGGAAGAGGAACCCATTCCTTCATCAGTCATGCTTACTTATCTATACTTTTCCATTTATATTTAAACATAAGCCTCAAATCAGCACCTTGAAGATGAATTTGGGGGCAATTTTGTGATTTTTTTTTATGTTACTCACCCTATGTATATGCGATGAATAAATCTCCTTCCTTTACTTTTCACAGTGATTTGTACCTCGAAATGATCTATTTCAAACAGGTTGTTCCTGATGCCAGGATCTAGCTTCTGATTAGCAACTCCAGTAACAGCACCACTAACAACTCTAGTTCGTGGGACACCAACATGACAAGTTGCTCCAAATTTTACATCTTAGAAGCCTAATAGAATATAACTGTAGTGTAAATATATTTAATATATAAACAAACTAGCAAAAATTAGCATCAATACATAGGAAAGTCATATATAAGTCTTTGTTTTAATTTATCTTCTACTTTTGAAGTAAAATTGAGCTCTTTGATTCAGGAGGATTATATGTCAATAACAATATCAAAATAGAAATTTTGGACCTCTTACAAATTTACAAAGTGTAAATATTCATAAATAGATTAATTTACTGATATAAAGGTGGAACTCATATGTTCAATAACAAAATGTATTTTTATTCAAAGTAGATAGCTGTAGACAAGGATTTCTAATAGTAGAACTGCCCAAATCCAGGTTTTTCTTCTGATTAGTACTAATTACAAATACCAGAAATGTCTACAGAATTTCATTGGCCATTGTATATTTATTTATATGCTTGGATGTATTAAGTTTACATTAGCTCTGCAAACTGCTGCATAATATGTAGGGTTCAGACACACAGTCCATACACATATCTAATCACAGATACACAAGTTATTAAATGTAAAAAATTATCTTAAAATAATTGCTCATAAAATTGTCCTTTGAATGAGTTTAACATAAACAGATGCTTAGATGTAACTCACTTAGAAAACCTTTCATAGTTTTGTAAGTAGTCAGAGGCCTGGCTACACTAGCAGAAAACAAAAAGTTCATTTTATTAATCCAAACAAAAACCCTTAATAATTTTACAAGTTATGTGTATACTTCCTGATATTACATTATATAATCTCATAATATTAATTTAACAAATCCACTATCAATAAACCAATATTGAGTGACAAACTTCTTATTCCAATAGAAAAATTAGCCCATCTTAAAATAATGACAAATCATACATATAGAAAGCAAAATGCAGCAGCCATGTAAAATTATGTTCATATGAACCAGCTCTAAATTAATTTTTTTTCCAAGACAGAATTTCTTTGTGTAACAGCTCTGACTATCCTAGAACTCACTCTGTAGATCAAGCTTGCCTGAACTCATGGAAATTCACATGCCTCTGCCCCCTCAGTGCTGGGGGGGCAGCATGGTAGGCATGCTCTACCACTATCCACCCATAAACTCATTATTTAAAAACAAAACAAAACAATTTCCACATACATTTTTTGGATAGAAAAAATTTAGATGTTTTCTGGTTATTTTAAAAAGAGCATACTTCAACAATTTAGTTACCACTTAAATATATCATTTTATTTAGATATAGTAACATATGCATTTCTTTCCTATTAACATTTGCACATGGACTTATCTAACCCAGATTCTGAAAGTGACTGTTTGAAAACGTTGCATCTTCTGTGAATCTTGTCTTGAAAAGGAAATTTAGCATGAGAATATTTGACAAACAGGTATACTTCATATTCCTATGTATCACAGCCTCTGTCACATATTAAGAAATGTTCTGGGGGTGTGAGATACAGGGATGAGGGGAGGATATGAAGGGACTGGGAGGCAAGAAGATTTCAGGGTGCATGATTTAAAATTAAATATTCAATAAAGAAATTATATTAAATAAAAAGGAAACTGTTCCTATCATAAACTCATGGCAATAGTCCAACTTTTAAAAAGTACTTTAATGCACATTATTTTTATTATTTATAAACATAACTCTTTAAAGTTTTCATTTTCAGTTATGTCCATTAAAATTGAATAAAATTTAATTTCTAAAATAAGGAAATTCTTATGAAAATTTATGTAGCCAACACAAAACTTTGTACCTTAAAAAAACTCATATCTTTAAATAATATTTTAAGTAAATAAGCTGTACTGTTAGTATTTTATGTATTTATTGTCTCTCTGGAGATATTTCATTTATAAAATCAATATAAAAACCGTAGTCCTCCAAGCTGTATACCTGAGGTAGGAAAGACGATGTTCTAAAGGATATCTACTTTGCCCCAATTTCTCTGTTAGTCTTCCTACAGAAAATTCTAGCTTATTCATGCTTTGTAAATTTATGATGATTTAACCTAATTATTTTTGTGTCTATAACAGCATGAAGCAAAATTTGATTTGCCCCTAGTGCTCCTGGAAATAACTGAGTAACAGAATTCTAGCTATTACATTTTGGGGCTCTTTCTCTGGGGTTTTCTTGTTTGTTTGTTTTTAACTTATTGCATAAATTACTATTTTCAGCATGGGTGTTTTAAAATGTGACTGGTTGGAAGGTGATTCTCTCTCTCTCTCTCTCTCTCTCTCTCTCTCCCACCCTCTCTCTCTCTCCCTCTCTCTCTCTACCTCTCTCCCTCTCCTGTTAAAGGAGTGATTAGGCATTTAACAGTTAATTGTAGAATTAGGACTAAGATAAACTGGTTATACAAAGACTTTAACTTATTCAGATTTAACTGAAATGTTAATAACATTAATAACTAATTAAACTATATATCGTATGTGAGGGCATGCATGTATGGATATGTTTATCTATAAATGCACATACTGATTTCAAAAGTGAGTGTCCCTACCTTATTTATTTACTTGTTTATTTTAAGATAAGTCTCTCAGTAAACTTTGGATTCCTTGTTTCAGTTAGACAGACTGACCAGCAAGCTCCTGAGATCTACCTGTCCCCAAACAAGCCCCTACCTACCCCCCACCCCATCTCACCCTCCAGCTCCAGAATTATAAGTGTGTAATCCAGCTTTTCAGCTTTTGTGTGTGTGTGTGTGTGTGTATGTGTGTGTGTGTATGTGAGTGTGTGTATGTGAGTGTGTGTGTGTGCTGAAGATCTTAAATCAGGCCCTCATATTTACGTATTAAGCACTTTATCCACTAACCCATAACCTCAAACACTGAAATGCTAATTTTGAGCTTCCTTCCTGATGACATGTCTTGAATATGGCTCTTTCAAATGTGAATTATGGAAACTGGGGGAATGCAAAAATCTAGTTACAAGTGCTGTGAGTTTAACGAATACCTTACATGGTAGGAAGATAGATGTAGAAGGGGATTTTATTATAGGTTGGAGAAAGAAAGCAGAGAGAACGACATTGCAGCCAGAATGGTTCCCAGAAATGAGGTATCACTGAGTGGCTGGGTTGGAGCATGCAGAGTTGAGCTGCTCACTCAAATGCCTCTCCACTCCCCACCCTCCAACACACACACCATGAGATGGGCAGACCTTTTGGTCACATCCTCAAGTAAGATTTAGAGAAAGTGGCACACATCTATGCTGTGTAAAAGGAGAAGGAAGCTTTAAGAAGCTAAGGCAGAAACAGGAGCCCCAGGCATTTCTGGTCTCTGTCTAGGATAGATTCAAGAAAGCATCCGACTTTTGGACAAAATTCAAGACCCCGGTCTCTAACATTCTGACTAGTCTCTATCTGATATTTTCACCAATAGTGCAAGGCTGTGAATCAGATAATCAACAGGTTTGGAAGTCACTGAGAATGGTTATCTCTCTTGATCAGATCTGGATCCTTTCTCCCCTTGCCTAACACACTAATTTTAAGAAAGGGAAGATATTGTAGCTGTGTTAAAATATACACTTTTGTTTCTAAAGATAGTCAGTCGACAACAGTCTTCTGACCCTGAACTTTATTTCCAAGATGCCATCAGCTATAAATTGTAGTTATTGCATAAAAAAGCATTTTCTTTTAAGGTACTGAATATTTTCAGAGACTTGTAATACTGAAAAAGACCCCAACTCTCTACTCCCAGGTGAAGACTGACTCTTTCACATTCTGTTTTTGGTATAAGCACTATTTTAAGATGTACTATATATCTGAGGCTAGTGTTAAGCTTAATGGGTTTAGAAGGAATGCTTTACCATTTTCAAAACTGACTTTACTCATGATAGAAGACAGAAGAACACTTTATTTCTTTCCCATTATTCTTATAGAGTGAAACCCCAGGAAATCATTATTCTTCCTAATATATAAAGCATTATAAAATTTTTCTTCCAAATAAAGAAATTTTCATAAATTATTTTTGTCTGATGTGCTGTAAAGATTAATTGATTAAGCATCATAGTTCCTCTTTTGGCCCTGTTTATCTTTTTTATTTTGGTTATTTTATTAGCTTTTAAACAAAACATGAATGTGCTCACAACTCTGTTGCAATCAGAGATTTCATGTTCTATAAATGTATAGAAATATTTTTATGACTGCTATTTTCTTATAGATTAAAACAACCATTGGTATAACTAACTTTTATTCAAATGGCCAGAAAAATGAAATGCAGTTGTATAATATGTAAATAGCATAAAATTGAACTTCTCCATTTTCTGTCTTAGTATATACACAGAGGAAATTATTTCTAGAAGTGGTTTGTTTTTTCTGGCATTTATTTTATATTTTCTTGTAATATTGATTTCACAAATGCATACCAATATGTACACTAAAACTCAGAAAAGACAAATATACCTTAAGATTACAGTCAATATCTACTTCAGTTCTACAATTGTTTATAAAAGCCATGAAGACTATGATAAAAATAAAAAGTTGTTAAATCATTTTGTATTCTTCTTCAAATATCTTCCATCATCCATGTTACTAACATCACACTCAAAACTCAATAGCTTTTAAGTAACTAATCTTACCAAATTTGTTCAAACTAACAGTAAATCTTTCTCAGGCTGGAAAGCTATGTTACACAATCACATGCTGCAAGAATAAAGAGAATATTGCCCATGTAAGATTTGTTAAGCACAATTGCCTGGTTCAAACTTGAATTACCTATCATCATCACCTTCATCATCAAATCATCATGTCACCATCACACTTAAAAATTTAAAATCATAACAAAACTACAATTGGTTTATCCTTTTGTTTTCTTCAAGCATTTTCTGTTTGTTGGTTGATTGTCTGAAACAGTTTCTCTGTGTGGCCCTAGCCATCCTGAAGCTTTCTCTGTAGACGAGGCTGTATCAGGCTGGCCTTGTACTCAAAAATCTGCCTGTCTATGCCTCTCAAGCGCTAGGACTAAAGGTATGTGCCACCTGCTTGGCTTTTCTTTTAAGTCTTTTAAGGCATTTGGATTTGCAGAATGGTTGTTAGGCCATCATCTAAGTTCACTAACTGTTGCCATCTTGCCGTATTTTCTTTACCCTTCCTGTGTTAACTATATATAAGATTTTTCTCCCTCAGACTTTAAGAATTAATGGTAGGTAACATAGCATTTCATCTTCAATGATTGAGTACACTTTTCTCAATAATGACTACTTTAATATATGTTTAATATATATATCATTTTTAAGAAATTTTCCATTTACACAAATTATTCTCTAGCTTATGTCTATAGTTATATACCCACATACTTAATAATATCCACACTAGAATTTTTCTTTTAGGATTGCACATTATCATTTTGTTCCCACGGCCTTTGCCTTTGTTTGGTTTTCTGTTTGTGGTAAATACTGTGATCTTAAGCCAAGCATGAGCAAAAGGGTTTACGTCATCTGACACATTCAAGAAGTAGTTCATTACCAAGGGAAGTCAGGGCAGGAATTCAAGGCAAGAACCTAGAGGCAGTTCATGAAGCAGGGATCACAGAAGAATAATGACTTACTCTAGACAGGTTTGTTCTATAATACAGGACTCTCTCCCTGAACCACCCTCCTTGCTGAGGGTGCTACTACCCTACAGTGGGCTCGGCCATACTCCTAACCACAATCACAAAAATGCCTCACAGCCTACCCATAGTCCAATCTGATGAAGCTATTAACAAGATGAGCATTCCTCTCCCCTGCTGTGTCAGACTAACCATCAAGATCTCCTTTTAAAAAAGACTAATTCAGACTTTCTTGCATGACATTGAAATTTTGAAATGCGCTGAAAATTGTGCTATTGAATTGTCGTGCGCAACCTTGCCGGCAAGGAAAACGCAACACTCAGTATCTTCTTTCAGCAGTTTATTCGGGACCTCAACAAACGTTTCTTCTACCCTGGGGAACGCCCACTCAATGGCTAAATGCTCTCAGCGCATCCAATCCTAATAAGCCACGTGGGTATCGCTCATAGGTCCATGTAAGCGGTAGCAGGCTGCAATCAAAGCTTACGCCAAATAAGGAGTTGTTTACAATACGAGAGCACTCACTCTCGAGGGATGAAGGGCAGGAAGTCGGTGCCATCTTAGGGCGCGGCAGCATGTCTCTCCACATTGAATGTGAACTTCTCTCAGCTTTCTAGTTGTCTCTCCATGAGTAGATTAAGAATATCTCTCTCCTTTCTTCTCTCTTTTCCCTTTTATATTTCTCCTCAGTATTTGTATTGTTATTTCTTAAAAACGCTTACTCTCCTCGTGTGTGTGTGTGTGTGTGTGTGTGTGTGTGTGTGTGTGTGTATTTTATCATATTCATGAATATAGGCCTTAATAAGGGTTCTCTAGGGGAACAGGGCCAGTAGAATAAATATACATTAAAATGGAATTTATTTGTTTGGCTTACACAAAACTGAGTAGTACAGCAATGAGTGCACCACACTTGGTTTGGGGCTGGGGCCTGAAGCCTGGTAGTTTCTTGATTCAGGAGGCTGGTTGTCTCAGCAATCCCAAGCTGACACTGAAGGCTTGGAGGATTCTTTGACAGTCACTGGTTTTCAGGACTTATTGAAGTTGGAAGCTGAAGGTTGTATACTAATATCAGCTAGAGAGCAACATCAGTAAGAGGGCAGACAGACTTGTCTATGAGAGCCAAAGCAAACAGGCAAATGCAGTCTTCCAACTTTTAGCTGTGCTGCCACTAGAAGGGGCTTTCTATTGTGGTGATATATTTTTACCTCAAATTACTTGATATGACTCAGTCAATAAAAATGGGGAAGACAAGGAAAGAAATAAATAACACCAAGGTTGTTTGATAATACCCCATGGCATCATTTTATTTTGTATTTACCTAAAATTACACACCATATACATGTATGTATTCCTGGTTCCACCATCATGACTTGATTTGGCTTATTTTAAAATATAAATGGATAAATTATGCAATGTGTTCAATGGCCATGACTTACTTTGTTTTTGGTTTTGAGATCTTTCATTGCCACTGTGTACTGTCTTACTTTTCGTTGATATAATTGCTTTCACTCTGAGATGGTTCTCATTGAAGCAGGTACATATATGTATGAATATATGAAATATATGAGCACACACAAATAAATGTGTGCATGTGATGAACATATTGTGGTGGTTGGAATGGGAAATGGCCTCCACAGACTCATATGTTTGAATACTTGGTCCACAGTTGGTAGAAGTGTTTGGGAGATATTAGGATGTGTGACCTTGCTAGGGGAGGCATCTCTGTGTGGATGGGACTTATCAACAGTGTATGCATAGCCAGAACCCTACCATGCCATGTACATGCATCACACAGTTGCTTGTGGCTGAGACCCAGGGATAGGAAGGACTTGAAGAGCACACTGAGGTCCTAATGGTCAGACATGCAACTACATTATCATGTTATTTTAATTTATTAAAAAGCCACATCTTTTATTTTTTTATTTTTTTAAATTATGAACAAAGAAATCACATTTCCTATCCCTGTATATCCTTAATCAAGGTCCCTTCCCCCTCCCACTACATCAGGTCATTCTTTAATCTCCACATCTCCCCATCACGCCCCTGGGCAGGCGATTCCCAAGGTCCCAAGGTCCCGATATTGTTAAGTTCAGCCCCCAATCCTGGCAAATCCACTTTTTCCCCCCAACATCAAACTGAGTCAGGTGTTCCTCTAGGGGAAGTGGGATACAAGTGGGATACAGTCAGACAATGTGCTTCTGATCCAAAGCTGTTCAGTGGTTGTGGTTTACAGCTTGGGCAAACTTTGCTTTTTTTGTTTTGTTTTGTTTTGTTTAGAGTCTACTAATGCATGAGTACATCCCCTGCATATCTTTCTGGGTTTGTGATACCTCGCTCCGGAGGATATTCTCCAAATCCATTCATTTCCCTGCAAATTATAGGATATCATTTTTTTCTTACTGCTGAGTAGTACTCCATTGTGTAGATATACCACAGTTTGTTAATCCAGTCTTCAGCTGAGGGGCATCTAGGTTGTTTCCAGGTTGTTGCTATTACAAATAATGATGCCATGAACATAGTTGAGCTAATGCCATGGAGTGTCACTGTGCTTCTTTAGGATATACACCCAGAAGTGGTATTGCTGGGTTCTTCGGGAGATTGATTCTCAGTTTGAAACCACCATACTGCACTCCAGAGTGGCTGAACAAGGTTACACTTCCACCAACAAGAGAGGAGTGTTCTGCTTGAACCACACCTTCTCTAGAATAGACTGTGCTCTGTGTCTTTTATCTTAGCCAATCTAGCAGGTGTTAGGTGGTTTCTCAAATTTCTTTTGATTTGCATTTCTCAGATGGCTAAAGATGATGAGCACTTTTTCAAATGCCTTTTAACCATTCGTAATTCTTCTGCTGAGAATTCTCTTTTTAGTTCTGAACCCCATTTCTTGATTAGGTTATTCAAGGTTTTGGGCTCTAGATTCTTGAGCTCTTTATATATCTTAGAGATCAATCCTCTATCACTTGTTGGGTTGGTGAAAATCTTTTCCCATTCTGTAGGCTGTCGTTTTGTCCTATTGACAGTGTCCTTGGCTTTACAGAAGCTTCTCAGCTTTAGGAGGTCCCACTTATTGATTGTTGGTCTTAGTGTCTGTGCCACTGGTGTTATATTTAGGAAGTGATCGCCTGTGCCAATTTGTAGAAGTGTATTTTCCACTTTCTTTTCTATCAAGTTCAAAGTGACTGGGTTTATGTTGAGGTCTTTGATCTACTTGGGATTTGAGTTTTGTGCACGGTGACAGTCTTGGATCTATTTGCATTTTTCTACACACTACCCACCAGCTATGCCAACACCATTTGTTAAATATACTATCTTTATTCCATTGAATATTTTGGACCTCTTTGTTGAAGATCAAGTGTTCATAGGTTTTGGGTTAATGTCTGGATCCTCAATTCTATTCCATTAATCCACAAGTCTGTTTTTTGCCAGTACTAGGCAGTTTTTTATTACTGTAGCTCTATAGTATAACTTGAAGTCAGGAGGTTCTTTGGTTGAGCAAAATTGTTTTGGCAATCCTGGCTTTCCTGTTATTCCAAATGAAATTCAGTATTGTTCTTTCAAGGTCCAAAAAATATTGTGTTGTGATTTTGATGAGCAGTGCATTGAATCTGTAGACTGCCTTTGGTAGAACTGCCATTTTTACTATGTTGATCCTACTTATCCAGCAACATGGGAGAGCTTTTCATTTTCTGATATCCTCTTCAATTTCTTTCTTCAGTGATTTAAAATTTTTGTCAAATAGATCTCTTCTTTGGTTATAGTCACTCCATGATATTTAATACTATTTGTAGTATTTTCTAAAATTGAACAAACAATTGGTCGTAAAGCAAATATTAACACATACAAAAAATAAAAATAATCCTTTGTATCATATTTAACCACCAGGGCCTAAAGTTTGAGTTCAACAACATCAAAAATCAAAGAAAGCCTACCAACTCATGGAAATTAAATATCACTCAGCTGAACCACCTCTGAAACAAGGAAGAAATTAAGAAAGAAATCAAAGTCTTCCTTGAATTTAATGCTAATGACTCCACAACGTACCTAAACTTGTGTGACACAATGAAAGCAGTCTTAAGAGGAAAATTCATAGCGCTAGATGCCTATATGAAAAACCAAGAGAATTTCCACAGTAGAGAACTAACAGCTCAGCTGAAAGCCTTAGAACAATTAGAAGCAAACTCACCTAGAAGGAGTAGATGGCAGGAAATAATCAAACTTAGAGCTGAAATCAATACAATTGAAACAAAAAACAATGCAAAGAATCAATGAATCAAAGAGTTGGTTCTTTGAAAACGTTAACAAGATAGATAAGCCCTTATCCAAAATAATCAAAAAGCAAAGAGAGTTAGTGTCCAAATCAACAGAATCAGAAATGAAAATGGGGGCATAACTATAGATTCCCAGAAATACTGACAATTATCAGAAAATCTATATTCCACAAAAGTGGAAAACCTAGAAGAAATGGACAGCTTTCTGGTCAGGTATCATTTACCAAAATTAAATGAAGATCAGATTAATTACCTAAACAGGCCTATAACCCTTAAGGAAATTCAAGCTGTCAATAGAAGCTCCCCCAAAATAAAAGCCCAGGTACAGATGGTTTCAGTGCAGAATTCTACCAGACATTCGAACAAGAATTACTACCATTACTCTTCCAACTATTTCACACAGTGGAAACTGATGGAATCTTGCCAAATTCCTTTTATGATGCCACAATTACCCTAATACCAAGCCACTCAAAGACACAACAAAGAAGGAGAATTACAGACCAATTTCCCTCATGAATATTGATGCTAAAATTCTCAACAAAATTTTGACAAACTGTATACAACAATATATAGAAAATATCATCCACCACAACCAAGTAGGCGTTATCACAGAAACGCAGGGTTGGTTTAACATACAAAAAAACTGTAAATGTTATCCATCATATAAACAAACTAAAGGAACAAAACCACATGATCATATCTTTAGATGCTAAAAAAGCCTTTGACAAAATCCAACACTCCTTTATAATAAAAGCTCTGGAGGTATCAGGAATAGGGGGACAATATCTCAGTATAATAAAGGCAATCTACAAGAAGCAGACAGCCAGCATCAAACTTAATGGATAAAAACTCAATGCAATCTCACAAAATCAGGAAGTAGACAAGGAAGTCCTCTCTCCTTTATCTATTAAATATAGTTCCTGAAGTTATAGCTTAATCAATAAGAGAATGAAAGGAGATTAAGGGGTTACAAATTGGAAAAGAAGAAGTGAAACTATCTGTTGCAGGTACTATGATTGTATACATAAGTGATCCACAAAATTCTACCAGGGAACTTCTACATCTAATGAACACCTTCAGCTATGTAGCAGGATACAATATTAACTCAAAGAAATCAGTAGCCCTCCTATATACTAAAGATAAAAGGGTTGAAAAAGAAATAAGGGAAACATCACCCTTTTTAATAGCTGCAAATAGTATTAAAAAGCCACATCTTTTAAATGAACAAACAAAACATAAATTATTTTTGCTTACATGTTCTTTTTTAAAATTTTGTTTATTTTTTTTAATTAAAAATGTTTTTTTCCATGCCCACTACTGCTTCCCTCCTTACCCTCCTCCCAGTCCTTCCTCCACATTCTTCCCCACACATGCCTTCTCCCCATTCATTACAATGGGAGGGCAAGGTGAGTCAATTCTATCTGCCATATCCATTTGAGGTAGGACCAAGGCTCTCCCCCAAGTGTCAAGGCTGAGTTAGGTGTTCCTCTGTAGGGAATGGGCTCCAGGGAGCCAGTTCATTCACCAGGAATAAACTTTAGTCCAACTGCAAGTGGCTCCACAAAATGCCTCTACTGATCAGCTGTCATCTAAATTCAGAGAATTTAGTTCCTTTCCATGAAGATTTCTCAGTTCTCATTTCAGAGTCAGTGAGCACCCTATAGCTCAGTCAGTCATTTCTGTGTTTCTCCTCCACATGATCCTGATCCCTTTGCTCATATAATCTCTTCTCAATCTCTTCAGTTGGACGAGAAGCTCAACCTGGTGATTAGCTATGAATCTCTGCTTTTGCCTTCATCAGTTGCTAGATGAAGGTTCTGTGATGGCAATTAGGGTGGTCATTCATTTAGGTACCCTAATTACCCTCTCCACTATTGCTTGGAGTCCTAGTCAGAGTCATCTTGTGGGTTCTTGGGTATTTCTCTAGCCCTAAGCTTCTCTGTAACCTCACAATAGCTCCCTCTATCAAAATATTTATTTCAGTTTTTCTCCTTCTTTGTTGCTGCCCAACTCAACCATCCCATTCCCTAATGTTCTCTTCTCACTTCCCCTAGCTCCCTTCTCGTATAATCCCAATTTACTCAGCAGATCTTCTCTATTTCTCCTTCCCATGGAGGATCAATGAATATTTCTCTTAAATTCTACCTGTTAACCTATAGTAAGAGGCTTGTGACCCTGTCCGGCTGGCGGTCCAGACCCACAGATCTGCAGTCTAGACCTGCCTGCAGCTGCATCTCCCCCAATAATGACTCAGAGGCTTATATTAATTTTATGCTGTTTGGCCTATGGCTCAGGCATATTTCTAGGCAGCTCTTTTATTTTAATTCAACCCATTTTCATGAATCTGTCCTGCCACATGACCCATGGCTCACCTGTCTTCATTTACCTGTTGATTCTTGGGCAGCTGGATGGTGTCTCTATCTGACTCCACCCTCCTTCTCCTACCCATGTTCTGATTTCCCTGCCTACTTCTAAGGTATGCACCATAAGCCAATCCAGTTCTTTTATTTCACAGCATACAGAAAGACATTCCCACATCATTTCCTCTTTTCTGTCTAATCAAAAAGAAATGTTTCAATTTCAAGGTAGCAACATTGCATATAACAAAACAGCTTTCAAGCAAAAATTATTGTTACAATATCTAGTCTATTTGTATTTAACAAAATTAAAGTATTATATCATCAACCTTATCCTTGTGAGTGTAAAGTTTCATGTTTAATATACCTTTTAATTAACTAAGAAAAACTATACCTGTAACTATCTAATCTTCAAATACATCAAAGACCACAGAAGGATATAATATTACTCCAGTAAACAGGAAGTACAAGCAACTTCCAAAATCTAGAAGTGACAGAGATGGCACCTGCCTAGAAAGTGCTAAAATTCTCAACAAAATTTTGGCAAACTGTATCCAACAATATATAGAAAATATCATCCACCACGACCAAGTAGGCTTTATCCCAGAAATGCAGGGTTGGTTTAACATACAAAAAATGTACGAAAACAAATAAAGATAGCTTCACTTCTTCTTTTCCAATTTGTATCCCTTTAATGTATTTTTGTTCCCTTATTGTTTTAGCTAAAACTTCGAGAACTATATTGAATAGATAAAGGGAGAGAGGATATCCTTGTCTAGTTCCTGACTTCAGTGGGATTGCTTTGAGTTTTTCTCCATTAAATTTGATACTGGCTGTCGGCTTCTTGTAAATCGCCTTTATTATATTTAGGTATTCTCCCTGTATTCCTGATCTCTCCAGGGCTTTAATCATAAAGGAGCGTTGGATTTTGTCAAAGGCTTTTTCCGCATCTAAGGATATGATCATGTGGTTTTGTTCCTTTAGTTTGTTTATATGATGGATAACATTTACAGTTTTTCGTATGTTAAACCAGCCCTGCATTTCTGGGATGAAGCCTACTTGGTCGTGGTGTGGTGGATGATATCTTTTATACATTGTTGTATATGGTTTGCCTAAATTTTGTTGAGAATTTTTGCATCAATATTCATGAGGAAAATTGGTCTGTAATTCTACTTCTTTGTTGTGTCTTTGAGTGACTTGGGTATTAGGGTGATTGTGGCCTCATAAAAGGAATTTGGCAATATTCCTTCAGTTTCTACTGTGTGAAATAGTTTGAGGAGTAACGGTAGTAATTCTTCTTTGAATGTCTGGTAGAATTCTGCACTAAAACCATCTGGGCCAGGGCTTTTATTTTTGGGGAGGTTTTTAATGACAGCTTCAATTTCCTTAAGGGTTATAGGCCTGTTTAGGTAATTAATCTGATCTTTGTTTCTTTGTAACATTGCGGCATCCATCATCAGCTACAGGCCCAGAGTCTCTGGTGTATCTTTCAGTGAAGCAGGAAATCTGAAGGACTGCTCTGCACATCCTTTTCATCAGTTACTTCTTCTTGTGTCTTGAAGAATGTCTGGCAGTTTTCTCTCTAAAGCAGGTACCTGAAGGATCATTTTGGCTTGTTGCACCAAAGTTCATAGGTTGCATTTCTATGGAATCTGCATGTCCAGTTTATACAGCATACTGTCAAGCAGTCAATATAAGAGCAGTTTCTTGTCCAGTGGCTAACCATTGCCATGAAGAAAGTAACCTCAATATGGAATTTCTTCAATGCCCATTATTCTCTGAAGTAGATTGGTGCTGCCACGAGCAGACCTGTCTCACTAGCTAGAAAAGTCTAAGTTCTTAAAATATTTTAAATGTCATAATCTGTAGATCTTTGAAGTGTTTGAAGATTACATAATTGAAATATATCTTTGTATACCTAAAAATCTAACTAACATGACTATAAGTTTAGTTATCATAGATGACTATTAATTTCCATTGTAATATGAGGTTTCTGGTCTGGATTTTTGGGCCTACCTCAGGGGTTTAGACCCGCTCTCAGCCCCACTGCTGCTAAGGCCCAAATACAGACACTTGTATTAATTTTACTCAGATCAGCCTGGGGTCCAGGAATATAATTTGCTTATTCTTTTCTCTTAAACAAACCCATCTTTTTCGGCCATGCATCTTGGGACCTGTTCTCAGAGCAGCTTAGTTGTTCTCAGTATCTGCTGGTGGTTTCCCTCTGGCATCTCTGTGGCATCTCTGCTCTGTTCTTCTGTTCCCAGAGTATTCTTAGTATGGTAGCCCTACCCACACTTCCTGTCTGCCTTCAGCCAAACAGTTTTTTTTTTAAACCAGTAGGCAGGAAAATTATTTGCAATTTAACACAATCTCACTACATTGCATTTTTTAATTATACATTACAATTTTAAATGAGTTACATAAACATCATACCTTAAACAATAGCAGAAAAATACATACAGCATAACAAAATTGACTTTAAATTTGTATCAATAAACCAAAATCCATACCAATTTAAATATTTTGAGATTAGCAACTGATTTTTAGATTAGAGTAAATTCAATAATCTACCTTTTAAAAATCATTCAAATATCATATTCCCCCTTTTTACATAGAAAGAGATTAGCTACTACAATTTACCATTTATTTATTAGTTATTTCTTCTTTATTTATTTTGTATTTATCAAGAAAAACAGTAAAATGAATTTAAAATGCTGATAAGTTAACAATAGCTATAAAGAATATAAAAATCATAAGCATGACTTATCAAGGGTAATAATGCAAATAAGATTGCTACACATATATTTACTTTGTGTTCACCTTTCCCTTTGAATTTTTTTTCCATCCCTGTATATTCTTATTCAAGGTCCCTTCCCCCTCCTGCCACATCAGGTCATTTTTTCTTCTATACAACTCCCCATCCCCTCCCTGGGCAGGGAGCAGACAGTCCTATGGTCCCAGTGACCCAATAATGCTTGGATCAGTCTCCACTCCTGGCAAATCTAGTTTTGTCGCCCCTCCCTCAAGAGTGAGTCAGGTGTTGCTATAGTTGGAGTGGGATCCAAGGAGTCAGTCCAGGGTGTTTCTGATCTCAAGCTGTTCAGTGGTTGTGGATTGCAGCTTGGGCATGCCTGGCTTTTTTTCTTGTTTGTTTAGAGACCACTAATGAGTGAGTACATCCCCTGCTTATCTTTCTGAGTTTGCAATACCTCACTCAGGAGGATATTCTCCAAATCCATCCATTTGCCTGCAAATTTTAGGATATCATTTTTTCTTACTGCTCAGTAGTACTCCATTGTGTAGATGTACCACAGTTTGTTAATCCATTCTTCAGTTGAGGGACATCTAGGTTGTTTCCAGGTTCTTGCTATTACAAATAATGGTGCTATAAACATAGTTGAGCTAATAGCTTTGGAGTGTGAATGTGCCTCTTTAGGGAATACACCCAGAAGTGGTATTGCTGGGTCCTTGGGGAGATTGATTCTCAATTTTCTGAGAAACTGCCATATTGCATTCCAAAGTGGCTGGACAAGCTTACACTCCCACCAACAGTGGAGGAGTGTTCCCCTTGCTCTGCATCCTCTCCAGCATAGGCTGTCATCTGTGCCTTTTATCTTAGCCAATTTAACAGCTATTAGGTGGTATCTCAAAGTTGTTTTGATTTGCATTTCTCTGATGGCTAAAGATGATGAGCACTTTTTCAGGTGCCTTAAGCCATTCATAATTGTTCTGCTGAAAATTCCCTTTTAGATCCGAACCTCATTTTTTGATTGGGTTATTCAAGGTTTTGGGCTCTAGATTCTTGAGCTCTTTATATATCTTAGAGATCAGTCCTCTATCACTTTTAGGGTTGGTGAAAATCTTTTCCCATTCTGTAGGCTGTCGTTTTGTCCTATTGACAGTGTCCTTGGCTATGCAGAAACTTCCTAGCTTCAGGAGATCCCACTTATTGATTGTTGGTCTTAGTGTCTGTGCCACTGGTGTTATATTTAGGAAGTGATCGCCTGTGCCAATTCGTAGAAGTTTTTTTCTCAATTTCTTTTCTATCAACTTCAAAGTGGCTAGGTTTCTGTTGAAGTCTTTGATCCACTTGGATTTGAGTTTTGTGCAGGGTGACAGGCTCGGATCTATTTGCATTTTTCTACACACTTCCTTCCAGCTATGCCAATACCATTTGTTAAATATACTATCTTTATTCCATTGAATGTTTTGGGCCTCTTTGTCAAAGATCAGGTGTTCATAGGTTTTTGGGTTAACGTCTGGATCCTCAATTCTATTCCATTGGGCCACAAGTCTGTTTTTATGCCAGTACCAGGCTGTTTTTATTACTGTAGCTCTATAGTATAGCTTGAACTCAGGGATGGTGATACCTCCTGAGGTTCCTTTGTTGAGTAAAATTGTTTTGGCAATCCTGGCTTTCCTGTTATTCCAAATGAAATTGAGTATTGTTCTTTCAAGGTCCAAAAAATATTATGTTGAGATTTTGATGGGCAGTGCATTGAATCTGTAGATTGCCTTTGGTAGAATTGCCATTTTTACTATGTTGATCCTACCAATCCAGGAACATGGGAGAGTTTTCCATTTTCTGATATCCTCTTCAATTTCTTTCTTCAATGATTTAAAATTTTTGTCAAATAGGTCTGTTACTTCTTTGGTTATAGTTACTCCAAGTATTTAATACTATTTGCAGCTAATATGAAGGGTAATGTGTCCCTTATTTCTTTTTCATATCTTCCATCTTTAGTGTATAGAAGGGCTACTGATTTCTATGAGTTAATCTTGTGTCCTGATACATTGCTGAAGGTGTTTATCAGCTGTAGCAGTTCCTTGGAAGAATTTTGTGGGTCACTTATGAATACAATCATATCATCTACAAATAAAGATAGCTTCACTTCTTCTTTTCCAATTTGTATCTCCTTAATCTCTTTTCATTCCCTTATTGCTTTAGCTAAAACTTCAAGAACTATATTGAATAGATAAGGGGAGAAAGGACATCCTTGTCTAGTTCCTGACCATAGTGGGATTGCTTTGAGTTTTTCTCCATTAAGTTTGATACTGGCTGTCGGCTTCTTGTAAATCGCCTTTATTATATTTAGGTATTCTCCCTTTATTCCTGATCTCTCCAGGGCTTTAATCATAAAGGAGCATTGAATTTTGTCAAAGGCTTTTTCCGCATCAAAGGATATGATCATGTGGTTTTGTTCCTTTAATTTGTTTATATGATGGATAACATTTACAGTTTTTCGTATGTTAAACCAGCCTTGCATTTCTGGGATGAAGCCTACTTGGTCGTGGTGTGGTGGATGATATCTTTTATACATTGTTGTATACGGTTTGCCAAAATTTTGTTGAGAATTTTCGCACCAATATTCATGAGGAAAATTGGTCTGTAATTCTCCTTCTTTGTTGTGTCTTTGAGTGACTTGGGTATTAGGATGATTGTGGCCTCATAAAAGGAATTTGGCAGTATTCCTTCAGTTTCTACTGTGTGAAATAGTTTGAGGAGTAACGGTAGTAATTCTTCTTTGAATGTCTGGTAGAATTTGGCGCTGAAACCATCTGGACCAGGTCTTTTATTTTAATGACAGCTTCAATTTTCTTAAGGGTTATAGGCCTGTTTAGGTAATTAATCTGATCTTCATTTAATTTTGGTAAATGGTGCCTGTCCAGAAACTGTCCATTTCTTCCAGGTTTTCCATTTTTGTGGAATACAGATTTTCAAAATATGACCTGATAATTCTCTGTATTTCCTCGGGGTCTGTTGTTATGTCCCCCTTTTCATTTCTGATTTTGTTGATTTGAACACTCTCTCTCTGTTTTTTGATTAGTTTGGCTAAGGGCTTGTCTATCTTGTTAACTTTCTCAAAGAACCAACTCTTAGAATCGTTGATTCTTTGTATTGTTCTTTTTGTTTCAATTGTATTGATTTCAGCTCTAAGTTTGATTATTTCTTGCCGTCTACTCCGTCTAGGTGAGTTTGCTTCTAATTGTTCTAAGGCTTTCAGCTGAGCTGTTAGTTCTCTACTGTGGGATTTCTCAAGGTTTTTCATATAGGCATCTAGCACTATGAATTTTTCTCTTAAGAGTGCTTTCATTATGTCCCACAAGTTTGGATATGTTGGGGATTCATTTTCATTAAATTCTAGGAAGACTTTGATTTCTTTCTTAATTTCTTTCTTAACCCAGTGATGGTTCAACTGAGTGTTGTTTAGGGTTAGGGTTAGGGTTAGTCATTAGTCATTTCCTTCTTCAGGTTCGGGAAGTTTTTTTCTATGATTTTATTGAAAACATTATTTGTGCCTTTGAGCTGGTAGTCTTCTCCTTCTTCTATTTCTATTATTCTCAAATTAGGTCTTTTCATGTTGTCCCAGATTTTCTGAACATTTTGAGTTATGTTTTTTTTAGTTTTACTATTTTCTTTGCCTGATATATGTATTTGAACTACTGAGTCTTCCACTTCAGAGATTCTATCTTCCATCTCTTGAACTCTGTTTGTTATGCTTGTATCTGTGGTTCCAGCTTTTTTCTTCAGATTTTCTATTTCCATGTTTGCCTCATTTTGTGCCTTTTTTATTGCTTCTTTTTCAGCTTTTAGTTCCTGGAATGTTTCTTTCATAGATTTGTTCATCTCTTCAAATTTTTTGTTTGTATTTTCTTCTATTTCTTTAAGGCTATTTTTCATATCTTCTTTGAGAGCTTCGATGATCATCAAAAAGGAATTTTTGGTGTTGCTTCCTTCTGTTTCCTCTTCATTGCTCAGTTCAGGTTTTGTATTTGTAAGATCACCACTTTCTTCTGGAGTTACCTTGATGTTTTTTGGCTTATTTTTAAGCTTTTGCACTGATGTTTGCCCATGGCTTCAGTGGTTCACGATTAGGTGGCTCCTGGTCAGTTGTGGCACTCGGGCTTGTGTGCCTCCTGTCACCTCTCTGGGCAGGGTCTGAGTCTGTCCTTCAGGGACACCTGTCGTTATCTTTTCGCTCAATTGGTGGTGGAGGTGAGTAGCCATGCAAATTCCTTCAGCAGCAGCTATAGGTATGGTGACAGGCAGACTTTATCTGCGTCTGCTACAGAGTGCACTGGGACTCACTCTGCAGACAGTACCCGGTCCTGGAAGCAGAACTGGAACCGATGGGAGCTCAACTCTCCCTCCCTGGCTGGGATATAGGTGCTTGGGCCTGGTGACCCCTCCTCACCTCTGGGCGGGGTCTGAGTCTGTCCTTCAGTTACCCCTGTTGTTATCTGTTCATTCAGTTGGTGGTGGAGGTGGGTAGCCATGCAAATTCCCTCAGCAGCAGCTGTGAGTATGGTGACAGGCAGACATTATCTGTGCCTGTTACAGAGTGCACTGGGACTCACTCTGCAGACAGCACCTGCTCCCCAATTTACAATTTATAATGAAAATAAAACACTTATTAACAATATTTTGGGAATTTTTACATAGCTTTCCATTACTACTTCCTGCTGATTTAGGGGAGCTGGGAATCTTATAGATTCTTGACACTGGATCATCTTAGTCAGTAGTCTTGAAGCTAACGTGACCATCTCTTCCCATCAGAGAATTTTCCAGTGGTCTTGGTTGCTGAAACCATATTGGCCTGGAAGCAATCCACATCTTCTGTGGAAACAAAAGCAGAACCTCTTTTCGAAAGCAATATATCCTTAGACACAAATTTCAAAGTCAAGATGCCTTTAAAATATATGTTTGTTTAACTTATCAGCCTTTGCAATCAATTGTCTTTATGTAGCTGGCTCATTAACAGTTAAATATTAAAAGAAAACACAGTAACAACCATAATGCAGACCCTTTGGGTATTTTCCATATTTACATGGGTTTTTATATTTTTATTACTCTAATTCCCTTTTTAAAAGACATTCTCTACCCTATTTCTTTCCTCTCCCAGTCTACATTGTCTTTTTCACACACATTTTAACCCATTGAGAGGTTTTCTCCATCTGAATCTGTTTTTTTTTAACTTTATTTATTTATTTATTTGCCTTGGTGTTTGCCTGGAACTGGAACTACAGACAGTTGTTAGCTGCCATGTGGGTGCTGAGAATCGAACCCAGGTCCTCTGGAAGAGCAGATGGTGCTCTTAACCACTGAGCCATCTCTCCAGCCCCCCGAATCTGTTTTATAGCATGTCATTAATCATTTTTTAGCAAGAAATGTTTTTAAAATGCTAGTCAAGAAAGCATTGCTTTGGTTGCTCTCTCTGCCCTGCTCGGCTTTCCAACATGGCAGAGGCACTGGAGCCATGCTTATTTTCTCAATTATTGGAATAGTATTAAATATTGTGGAACCTTTTTTTTTTCTTTACCACCCCTATTCTGGGGAATTTTAGTGTCCACAGTGTTACTAAGTAGAGTTCTGCTGACTGCTCTTCATTCCACTTAAATATTTGGCAGTAGGGTCTCTTAAAGAGCCACAGTTTTTGCTGCTAATGCTGAGTCACAATGCTTTTCTTTCTTTTTTAAATTTTTTTTCTTTTATATTTTTTTTATTTAACAAAAAAACCCCAGTAACGTGAATTTAAAATGAGGAAAAGTTAACAATAACTATGAAGAGGATAAGTATCATAAGCATGGCTTATCACAGGTGGTAATGCAAATATGATTGCTACACATATATTTACTATGTGTTCAGATTTCCCTCTGAAAATTTTTTTCCCATCCCTATATTTCCTTATTCAAGGTCCCTTCCCCCTCCCACCAAATCTTGATATTTTTCTTCTCTTCATCTCCCCATCCATTCCATGGGCAGGGAGCAGACAGTCCTATGGTCCCACTGACCCAATAATGCCTGGATCAGTCTCCACACCTGGTCAAATCCAGTTTTGTCCCCCCTCCCTCAAGAGTGAGTCTGGTATTCCTATAGTTGGAGTGGGGTCAGTCCAGTGTGTACACGATGCTTTTCTTAAAGGAGCCACATATGCTCAACACTGGCAAACAGAACAGTCCCAGAATATGCTGCTCTTTGGCTCTGAAACCATCTTTGACTGTGTTTCCTTTAGTTAAATATAAACAGGAACTTTATATCCATCATACAATTATATGCAGCTTGTTGCTCATACTGAGTTTTCTGTAAGACTTTGGAAAGTGGTCTTAGTGCAGCTTAAATGGACCCTGTCATTTTGTAATTCAAGCCCAAACAGCACAGCATCTCTGTACTATGACCCCATCAATGACACAACTTGGAAGCTGCTTTTGCTCCCTGTTTCTGTGCTCTAGAACCCTTTTTAAGCTTTCTCAGGCTTTATGTGGGTGTTTGACCCCACATTGGGACAACATCTATAATAAGAGGTTTCTGGCCCTGTCCTGCAGGTGGTCCAGGACCACAGACCTGCAGTCTAGACCTGCCTGCAGCCTCTTTCTCCTCCAATAATGACTCAGGTACTTATATTAATTTCATGCTGTTTGGCCTATGTCTTAGGTATATTGCTAGCTAGCTCTTTTATCTTAATTCAACTCATTACCATGAATCTCTCCTGCCACGTGGCCTGTGGCTCACTTGTGTTTCTTTACATGCTGAATCTTGGGAAGCTGGATGGTGTCTCTGTCTGACTCCACCCTCCTCCTCCTTATCCTCTGATTTCCCTGCCTACTCCTATGGCACTCGCTATAGGCCAAAACAGTTCTTTTACTTCACAGCATACAGAATGACATTCCCACACCACTGATGATGCTCTCTTAAATGGATTGCACTTTTTATTTGGAGCCAAAAGCACAGGCTTGCCAGCCTGGAATCACAGGGTTCTGGTCTCTGACTTGTGGCCTTGCTGGAGCAGAGAATAAACCTACATGGTCACCAGACATCATAAAAAATTTACTAGCAATATATCATATAAGGGATTAACATTTATTAAGGGGTATATAAACATTCACTGATACAAATTGAACCTTAAGATGACTTGTAGAGAGTGGAAATGTTTGATCTGCTCCCTGAGAATGCAGGAACAAACAGGAAGGAGATTAGTGTCCTAGCATCTCTGTGGGGTCTAGCATTCAAGCTCTTGTCACTTCAGTAACATGCCACCAAGCTTTGCCATCTAACATCTGATCCCACTAGTTACCTAGCTGCTCATGGGCTGTGGATTGTGGCTTAGTTATCACTTTACATCTAAAATCCACTTATGAGTGAGTACATACCACGTATATCTTTCTGGTTCTGTGTTTCCTAGCTTAGGAAAATATTCTCCAGATCCATCCATTTGCCTAAAATTTTGAGGATGTTATTTTTTTTCACTTCTGAATAGTATAACATTGTGTAAATGTACCACAATTTGTTAATCCATTCTTCAGTTGAGGGACATTTAAGTTGTTTTCAGGTTCTGGCTATTACGAATAATGTTGCTATGAACATAGTTGAGCTAATGCCCTTTGGGTAAGAATGTTCATCCTATGGGTATATGTCCAATGGTGATGTTGCTGAATCATATGGTAGATTGATTCCCAGTTTTCGGAGGAACTGCCATGCTGATTTCCAAAGTGGCTGTACAAGTTTAAATTTCCACCACCAATGAAGGAGTGTTTCCCTTGCTCCAAATTCTTTCCAGTATAAACTGTCATCTGAGTTTTGATCTTAGCCATTCTGACAGGTGTAACAGAGTTGTATTGATTTGCATTTTTCTGATGGCTAAGGATGTTGAACAACTCTTTAAGTGTCTTTTAGCTGCTTGAAATTCTTCTATTGAGAATTCACTGTTTAGTGCCATTTTTAAATTGAATTATTATTATTTTTTACTTCTTGTTTCTAGAGTTCTCCATATATTTTAGAGATCAGTCCTTTGTCATTTGTACAGTTTGTGAAGATCTTTTCCCATTCTGTAGGCTGCCATTTTGTCTTACCGATGATGTTCTTTGTCTTACAAAAACTAGTTAGTTTCAGGAGGTTTCATTTATTAATGGTTGTTCTTAGTGTCTTTGCTACTGGTGTTATAATTAGGAACTGGTCTCCTGTGCAAATGTGTTCAAGGCAACATCACACTTTCCTTTCTATCAGGTTCAGTGTAACTAGGTTTATGTTGAAGTCTTTGATATACTTGGACTTAAGTTTTGTGCAGGATGATAAATATGGATCTGTTTGCATTCTTCTTCATACCATCATACAGTTATTCCAGCACCATTTGTTGAAGATGTTACCTTTTTATTGTATATCTTTCACCCCTTTGTCAAAAATCAGATATTCATAGGTGTGTGAATTAGTGTTGGGTTCTTTATTTATTTTCATTGATCCACACTTCTATTTTTATGCCAGTACTAAGCTGTTTCTATTACTGTAGCTGTATAGTATAGCTTGGAGTCAGATATCTCCCAAAGTTCTATTTGTGGTGAGCCGCTTCTGGCCTGCAGAACGATGAGTCCCTACACGCATGATTCTTCTCGGGTCACACTTTATTGGAGTACAGCTCAGTTGAGAAATGGTGGAAAGAAGACCCAGAGCCTGAGATTCAGCCTGCTTATATAGGGAAGCCTGGCGCGTGATTGGTGCCCATCACAATGCCTCATTAACATATGGCTGGTGATTGGTTTCAAAGTAATACTCATTAGCATATGGCTGGTGATTGGCCCAAAATAATGGCTCATTAACATATTTGAGGATCGCATCGGATAGGTCCTTTCTCAAAGCCTAATTAGCATCAGCACATTGGATTGGTCACTACTCGATGCCTAATTAGCATAAGCGGCAATAGAATGTTCCGGCAAGTTGTGCAAAGGCAAACTGCACCCTACATCTATTATTGAACAGTATTTTTTGGCAATTCTGAGTTTTTGTTATTGTATATGAAGTGGAGTAATGTTCTTTCCAGGTCTGCGAAGAATTGTGTTGGGATTTTGATGGGGATTGCATTGAATCTATAGATTGCTTTGTATAAGATTACCAGTTTCACTATGTTGATGATACCTATCCAAGACCATGGGATACCTTTCCATTTTTTGATATCTTCTTTATTTTTTCTTCAGTGATCTAATATTTTTGTCATACAGAACTTTTACTTCTTTGCTTAGAGTTACTTCAAGATATTTGATGTTATTTTCAACTATTGTGAAGGGTGATGTTTTCTAATTTCTTTTTCAGCTCTTTTATCATTTGTATATAGAAGGGTTCTTCATTTTTTTTTAGTTAATCTTGTATTCTGCTACATTACTGAAGGTGTTTATCAGTTGTAGAAGTTTCCTGGTAGAATTTTGGGAGCCATTTATATATACTAGCAAACCATCTGAAAATAGAGATAGTTTTAACTTTTACTTTCCAGTTTGTATTCTCTTACTCTCATTTTGTTGTTATATTACTGTAGCTAACACTTCAAGAACTGTATTGAACAGATATGGAGAAAGTGTATAGCCTTGTCTTGTTCCTGATTTTGTGAGACTATTTTGAGTTTCTCTTCATTTAGTTTGGTGATGGCTATTGGCTTGGTGTTTATTGCCTTCATTATGTTTAGGTATTTTTCCTGTATTCCTGGTCTCTCTAGGACATTTATCATAAAGAAGTGTATAATTTTGTCAAAGGATTTTTCATCATCTAATAAGATGATCATGTGTTTTTTTTCATTTCAGTTTGTTTATATGATAGATGACATTGACAATTTTTTATATATTGAATCATCTTTGCATATCTGGGATGAAGCCTACTGGATTAAGGTGGATGATATATATATTCTTGAATTCAGTTTACCAGTATTTTATTGAATATTTTTGCATCAATATTTATGAGGAAGATTGGTCTGTAATTTTCTTTCTTGGTTGTAATGTCCTTCCTATTCTCTTTTGATTGAATTTAATTTAGAGTTTATTCTGTTAGATATTAGGATATTTATTTCACCTTGTTTCTTAAGTCCATTTGATTGGAAAGTCTTCTCCTAATCCCTTACTCTGAGGCAGTGTTTGTCTTTGAAGCAGAGTTGTGTTTCTTGTATGCAGCCTTTTTTATATTCATTGTATTAACCCATGTCATTTTATAGGTGAACTGAGTTCATTGGTATTAAGGGATGTTAATGACCAGTGATTATTAATTCTTGATATTTTTTTAGTGGTAGTGTGTATGTATTTTCCTTCTTTAGGATTTCCTTCTCTGGGATTATCTACTGCTTATGGTTTCATGTGTATATCAAGTTTCTTTAGGTTGGAGTTTCCCTTCTAGAGCTTTCTATAGGGCCTTATTGTGAATAAATATTATTTAAATATGGTTTTGTCATGAAATATCCTCTTCATTTATCTATGGTAATTGATGGTTTTGCTGAGTCTAGTAGACTGGGCTGGCATCTGTGGTTTTTTAGTGTCTTTGTAATATCTGTTCAGGAACTTCTAGCTTCCATAGTTTCCATTGAAAAGTTAAGTGCTATTCTGATGGGTCTACCATTACAAGTTGCTTGGCCTTTTTTCTTTGAAGCTCTTAATATTCTGTATCTATTCTGGGTTTTTTTTTTGTGTGTGTGTTTTGATTATTATGTGGCAAGCAGACAATTTTGGGCAGTCTAATCTATTTTGGTATTCTGAAAGTTTTTTGTATCTTCATAGGCATAGGCATTTTTAGGTTGAGAAAGTTTTTTTATATGATTTTGTCCCATATATTTTCTGTGCCTTTGAGCTGGTATTCTTCATTTTTCTGTTACTATTTTTCTTAAGGTTGATCTTTTCATCGTGTCCCTGATTTTCTAGAATTTTGTTTATATATTTTGTTTATATATTTATTATATATGTTTTATATATATATTTAACTTTAGAGTTTTCTTGGATTGACAAATCTATTCCCTTTATTTTATTTTCCACACCAGAGATTCTCTCTTCCATCTCTTGAATTCTGTTATTTATACTTGTATGTAGTTCCTATTCAGTTTCATATTTTCCATCTCCAGCATTCCCTTGGTTCTTATCTTCTTTATTCTTTTTATTTCACTTTTTAAGACTTGAACTCTTTCCTTCACCATTTGATTGCTTTTTCTTGCTTCTCTAGTCTTTCTTTAAGACATTTATTGTTTTCTTCTAATTTTTTTGCTTGCCTTTCCCTTTATTTCCTTAAAGGAGTTTTTAAAATTCTTCTTTAATTTTTCTTTAAAGGCTTCTATCATATTTATAAAGATATTTTTAAGGTTGTTTTCCTCTGTTTCTTTTACATTGGAGTGTTCTGGTCTTGCTCTTCTAGAACCACTAAGTTTTAGTGGTGCCACATTGTTCTTTATCTTGTTGAATGTATTTTGTCCTGGTGTCTACCCACCTCTTTCTACAAAAGGTGCAAGTGTTCGTGTTTCAAGGAGCTGTTTTTGTTCCATTAGATGATTTTGGTGCAATTATAGAACTTATAGAAATCAGAGACAGTGGAATCTGTGGCTCAGTGAGCAGTTGAGTTCTGCAACTAGAGCTCTTGTTATGGAATTATCAGGAATCTGTGTCTCAGGAAGCTACTCCTATGATGAGGCTCTTCAGAGACTTTGTCTCAGGAAGCATCTGAGGTTGGGGGATGGATAGGATTTGGGCAATAAAGTGAGGCTTATGGTGTAGAGGGTCTGATGTGAGGTAATGATAGTCAGTCTTGTAAGCAGGAGTCCCTCTTCGTTACCTGCAACTGAAGCTGTGATGTATGTATATGGTCATCATTTTAGAGACCCAAGTGACATTTGATACAATTTCCTTTACCTCCAAATACTTTCTTTTAACATTTCTCAGTGTTCTCTGTTGGCAATAAGTTCCAGCTTAACTTGTCTCTAAAAGTCTTTATTTTCCTTTATTTTCAACAACAAACCTGGCTAGATAAACAGAACTTAACTATGTTTTCTGTTCACCAAGACTTTTAAGGTGCCCTTCCATTGCTGCATGTCTTATAGTGTTAGGGTGAGAAATTACAGATCTTTATTATTGTTCCCTTAAACACACATATATTTTATTCATGGCTTGACAAGTGTTCTCATCATTTCCAAGAATCACTATTAACATGAGTCTCCTCATCTGTTTTTATTATGTAACCATAACTAGAAGCTTTATAGGTTTCATCAGCCTATTCTAAAACTTACTGTGTAACTGAAGATGGCCTTAAAAATATGTGTCTTTGCTCATCTTTTTCTTATGCCTGAACCAAAAAAACTAAAAAAGATGAGAAAGATTATTGGAAATGACAGAAGTGTATGTCTGAATGTACAGGACATGCTAATGGGCAAAGATCTCCAGGATTTCTACATTGTTTTTCTCTCCTGATCACCTCAGTTCCATTCATGAAATAAGGGACACGTAATGAAACTTGACTCCTAATTAGTTTATGTTTGGAGGAGAGAGTTAAGCCAAGTTTGGAGTGTCATTTCTTTATTAACTTAATTGCTCAGTCATTTAGAAAATATACAAGCTCCTGTCATATGCCAGACAGTAAGAAATGCTATGAGAATATAGTCCCACATTGGCACACAAGATCCTGTTCTTGGAAACATACATTAAGGAGACTCAAGGAGAAAAACTGACCAGCAAAAATGATTGTTAGGAAGAGAATTTCTTATAGACTTTAAGGGGCTTATAGAATAGTTATATGGATTATACACCTTATGTGTAATGATTTTCTCAGCTCCCTACTTTTGTTCACAGTTATTTCTCCTTATTAAAGTAAACGTTTCTGATTACAAATGGTCTAACCACCCATGTGAGCTGAGCTTCAAAAATCAATACCCCCTTTCAGTTTTTTTTCTTACTCATAATTTCTAGTTTTAATTTTTGAAAGATAACAGATTTATAATGCCATTCAAGTTTGATATAATCAGATGATAAAAGTATTTTCAAAATCTCTCAGCACTGTGGTTCTGTGAATTTCAGATTCCGGTAACCTAACTTTGGGCCTGGGAAATTCCCTTTTGAGAAATCAGTATTTCTTTCTTTTTTCAAAAAAAAAATTATTTTGGAAAAAGTCCTATTTTTTATCCATTTATCCCCATGTACAAACTCCCTTCCCCCTCCCACCCTTCCCAGTCACTCTCTCTTCTCCTCATCTCCTTATCTTCTCCCCAGCAAGGGCAGGAGGTGCCAAGGTCCCAAAGTTGCTTAGTTCAGCATCCACTCCAGGCAAGTCTGATTTGCTCATACTATTATCAAGACTGAGTCAATTGTTCCTCTGAAGAAAATGGACTTCAAGGTGCCAGTCCAAGGTGCTTCAGATCCACAGCTGTTTAGTAGTTGTGGTTTTCAGCTGGACATGCTTTGCTTTTTTATTTAAAGTTCACTAATGAGTGATTACATACCCTGCTTATCTTTCTGGGTTTGTGATACCTCGCTAAGGAGGATATTCTCCAAATCCATCCATTTGCCTGCAAATTTTAGGATATCATTTTTTCTTACTGCTGAGTAGTACTACATTGTGTAGATGTACCACAGTTAAGTTTTTTTTCTTACTTGATAGTTGTTTTTTTTTCTTTATTTATTTTGTATTTATCAAGAAAAACAGTAAAATGAAATTAAAATGCTGAGAAGTTAACAATAACTATAAAGAAGATAAAAATCATAAGCATGACTTATCAAGGGTGATAATGCAAATAAGATTGCTACACATATATTTACTTTGTGTTCAGATTTCCCTCTAAATTTTTTTTTCTAATTGTTAATCCATTCTTCAGTTTAGAGGCATCTAGGTTGCTTCCAGGTTCTTGCTTATTATGAATAATGCTGCTATTAACATAGTTGAGCTAATGCCTTTGGAGTGCAAATGTGCATCTTTAGGGTATATGCCCAGTAGTGGTATTGCTGGATCCTTGGGGAGACTGATTCCCAGTTTTCTGAGAAACTGCCATACTGCATTCCAGAGTGGCTGAACAAGCTTGGACTCCCACCAACAATGGAGGAGTGTTCCCTTTGCTCTGCAACCTCTACAGCATAGGCTGTCATTTTTATCTTTAAACTCAGCCATTCCGACAGATATAAGGCCGACTGTGAGCTGCATCATCACAGACAGACTTCCATCTGAACCGTGTCCAGAGCAAACTCATAGGTGAGAGAATGTCCGTTCCTGGGCTGCCTCATGGAGAATCTCTCTTCGGTGGCCGTGTTTACACCTAGGGTCCTGATTTCAGACTCTAGGCTAACTGACTGGCCCTATACTAAAACTGGGAGGGTCCTTCCCCAGCTATTTCTAACAGAATGGACCTCATTCGGCTTGGCCTCACCTCCAGGGCAAGCTGTTTCATCACAGATAGATGGACTCCCATCAGACCCCTTCAGGTTTTTATATTATTCTTTTTCAGTGGTCAGTATATGTATTAGCTAATTTTATGTGAGGAGGAAACCACAATTAAGACAATTCCTCCATAACATCAGCAGAAGGTCATTTCTTATTGGGTGATTGATGGGAGAGCCCAACCATGTGGGTAGTACTACTTCTGGGTTGGTGGTCCTGAGTTTTATAAGAAAGCAGGCTGAGTAGACCACGAGGTGCAAGCTAGTCAACAGCAAACCTCCATAGTCTCAGTCTGCATAGTCACAGACTTTCTAGATAAGACTCGAGTTCCTCAAGAAGTAAAACCTTTAATCAACCTATTAAATAAAGAACAAATTTAAAAAGAATCAAATGGAATATTGCTACGTTAAAAAGCTTCTGTTTAAATCATGACTGTTACATAAGTGTTAGAGGCAAACTTTAGATTTGGAAAACATATTCAATAGCTATATATGTCACAAATGATTACTATCCAGAATTCATAAAGGGCCAAACAAATTTAAGCAACAAAAATTCAACAACTCAAGCAAACAATAGGTTGTATCACTGAGGAGAGAAGTCTTAAGGAATAAATACAAATGGTGCATACACATATTTACAATATTCTGATTGGGTTTAAGTCCTTAAAAGTTGAAACCAATACTTGACACCATTGTTGGGTTGAGAACTTGTGACTACATGAGTTATCAATCCCAGTAAGGGCTATGCTGATTAAATTCAGCTAAGTAAACAAATTAACACATTGATTTCTAATGACTTGTTATGCTCATAGATCAATGCATCTCTCAAATTGTACCACAGAAACTTTTATTTGTATAGATAATTATTAACATAGAGGGCCAAGATGGAAAAAATAACCCACAGAATGTTGTGCCCAAAATGTAGCATCTATGTTGCACATTATCTTCTCAATTATCCCAGGATTGTTGGAGGGGAAGAGGTAGAATGACTGCAAGAGCCAGAGGCAATGAATGGTTCTCAGGGAACAGACACAACAGAGAAGCTGAACACAAGAATTCACAGCAGATATGAGGGCAGGCACAAATCCCATACCAACTCCAACCAGACCAAATCCCAGCATACTGGTGGGGGGCTGGGTTCTCATTCCTCCCTGAGGAGTGATGAGCAATTGATAGCTACTAGAAAAGGAAGACTCAGTTTATTTTTAAGAGTGTTGCCACCGGTAGGTTAACTCTCCTCTAGTGGAAGGCATCACGTCAGTGGATATTTTGTCAGCACTAATTAAACTTGATATGTAGAAAAATAAGAAAACACAAAGTCTAGTAGGTAGGACAGAGGGGGTGAATCTCACACTAAATGGGGTAAAATGTGAATATAATGAAATATCATTGTACCAAGTATACAAAGAACAAATAAAAATAATTCTCATAACAATTTATAGTGAAAGTGTTGGGGGAAACGGCCTACTAATTCATCATTTCTAGGAATGTGAACTGGAGCCGCCATTATGGAAATCAATATAATGTTTCCCAGAAGCTTAAGAACCTGGAACTACTATATGATCCAGCTATTGACTCCTGAGCTTTCACCAGAAGAACTGCATGTCTGACCACAGAGATACTTGCACACTAACATTTATAGCTGATGTTTTGTTAATCTCTAGGAAATGAAATCAGCCTAGATATACATGGTTAGACAAATGAATAATAAGAATGTGATACATGTTAACAATGGAATTTTCTTCAGCTGTAAAAAAAAAATGAAATTCAAAGAAAAATGGATATGACTAGAAAATTTCAAACTGGTAGAGGTAGCCATAGCCCAGAATGACAAATGCATGTTTTCTTCTCACATGTGAGGAATATATCTATACATTTTTAGACTAGTGCTTTTAACTTGGAGCTCCCATAAAGATTAGGATGCTAGAAAAATAGCAATGATCAGGTAAAAATAAAAGGCCATAAAAGCGGGGTAGAGAAGGAAGTATGAATTTGAAAAATGTTAAATGAAGGATGATATGGAGGATTGGAAGAGAATGAGTTGAATTTTACTAACATTAGGGGTATATGAAAACATTATATAGAAGCTTATATTTTATGTTGATTAAAATACATAATGAAGAAGTTTGAATAGAGGTACCATGCACGGGTCAATAATATTTCTGATAAAGGCCATAGGTTATTAAGTGAGAACCCCAGTTTCAGGTGTTAAATATTTATTGTTTTTGGTCATGAAGATGCATAGGAGGCTTCATTCCAAACAATACAGGATATTGGGATCACTGATTGCCACCAGAACAAGATGGTGAGACCTTACTGGTAAACACAACACACTGTACTTACAGGGCATGAGTCACACTAGAAACTTCTTCTCTGCTGGAAAGTTTCCACAATGTCAGATAGTGCTATGCAGGCTGATGGGAATAAAAGGACATCAATGTTCTTACCCAGCTGTGGTGCCTAAAATTATAGTACTCATCTTTAAGGTATGCTATACCCACTGAAGCAATAGTGACTTAACTGTTATGGGTAAATGGATTACACTCTAATTGGATTGGAGTCCCTAAAATTCTGCAACTAATGGAAGAAATTAAAAATTAACTTTCAAGACACAAATTTAGGTATGTGATTTGTGAATAAGACTGATCAGCTAGAAAATAATGCCAAACATTTCTATATAAGACTGCTCCCAAAACAAAGCTCTTTGTACAGTAGGAAAAAAAAACTATCACATTAAGTCTAGCTCTATATAATAGGAGGAAAGTGATTTTCTGTACTCCAGATTTAATACATTATTGTTGTCTTTTTATTTAAAGAATTCCAAGTAATAAACATCAACAAAACAAATCCTTAAATAAAAAAAATTGTTTATTGGGGCCTAGGTAAGAATGCAAATCAGAATCCCCAGGATAAATCTTCATGTAGAAAAACAATGACAATAATGTGTAGTAAATGCTTTTCTCACAAGAGTAGGGTTTATAAATGAACTTATTAAAACAGTGGACATCTCTATAGGAAAATATTAAACTGAGAATCTGTACTTACTCAACAGACTTCTGTTGATCAGTGACTAGAATCATTGGAGACAACAAGAAAAAATTGGGGTAATAAGACATTTCTAAACCTATGGGAATATTCTATGGTATTGGTACACTGTGTGATGAAGTATTGCTGTGATTGGTGTAATAAAAAGCTGAATAGACGGGACTTCTGGGCATAGAAATCCTCTGGAAGAAGAGAGGAAGAGTCACCAGCCAGATGGAGAGGAAGCAGGATGTGCATGAGGAGAGGAAACAGCCACAAGATGTGGCAGAACATAGATTAATAGAAATGAGTTAATTTAAGTTATAAGAGCTGTTTAGGAACAAGTCTAAGCTACAAACTGAGATTTCATAATTAATAAGAAGTCTCTGTGTTACTACTGGGAGTTGGCTGGCAGAGTAGAAAGAGACTTACTACATGGAGTATAATGATAAAATCTTTAAAGGGAAGTTTATATCTTTAACTACATGTAGTAAGATGGCAAGAGATCTCAAGCAAATAATAATATACTTTTATTCCCTGGACAAACCCCAAATCCAAATTCAATGATAAAAACACAGTACTAAGATTGGATAAAAGTTAATAAAATGGAAATAACAAGAAGAAAATGCAAAGGCTTGGGTATTTGAAATGATACATACAAGCTAAGTATATCCTTGGCTATGGTAACCAAAAGGGAAAGAGGAGACACATGTTAATAAAATTACAAATTAAAAGGATGCCTTTAAAGCAGGCATCAATGAAATTTACAAAATACTCAACTCTCATATGTGAATAATGTATTCTAGTAAAATGTACATTCTAAAGAAAGAGATGAATTTCTGGACATATATAAGATAAGCTGTTTAATGAGATATATAATAAGAAATAGGATTAAAGCAGTAATTAAAACTCTCATACTCAAAAGTTATTTTGATTTGCATTTCACTGATGGCTAAAGATGTTGAACAGTTCTTTAAGTGTCTTTCAGCTATTTGAAATTCTTCTGTTGAGAATTCATTATTTAGTTCTTAACCCCATTTTTAAATTAGATTATTTGGGTTTTTGGCCTTTATTTTCTTGAATTTTCTATATATTTTAAAGATCAGTACTCTGTCTGATGTAGGGTTGGTGAAGATCTTTTCTCATTTTGTAGGCTGTTTTGTCTTACTGAACATGTCCTTTGCCTTCTAGAAGCATCTGAATTTCAAGAGGTCCCATTTATTAATTGTTGTTCTCAGTGTCTCTGCTACTAGTGTTATATTTAGGAAATGGTCACCTGTTCCAATGTGTTGAAGGGAGTTTGCCACTTTCTTTTCTATCAAGTTTAGTGTAGCTGGTTTATGTTGATCTTTGATTTACTTGGATTTGAGTTTCATGCAGAGTGATAGATATAATCTATTTGCATTCTAATACATAGTACTATCTAGTTATGCCAGCACCATGTGTTGAATATACTATCTTAAACCTGTCAGAATGGCTAAGATCAAAACACAGATGACTGCCTATGCTGGAGGTAATGTGGAGCAAGGGGAACACCCTTCTATTGTTGGTGGGAGTGTAAACATGTATGACTACTTTGGAAATTACTATGGCGGTTCCTCAGAAAACTGGGAATCAATGTTCTGGCAATACCATTTTGGGCATATAATAATTTTTAAGGGATAATAAAAAATAAAATAAAATAGTACAACCTAAAACCTGGGACCACCTGCCCATGGGGGGGATGGGGAGATGTGGAGAAGAGAGAATGACCTGATGTGGTGGGAGGGGGGAAGGGACCTTGAATAAGGATATACAAGGATAGAAAATGTGACTTCTTTATTTATAATAATAAAAAAATAAAATAAAATAGTACAACCTAAAACCAAAAAATTGGAACTTGTACAAAATAAGCCAACAGAAGAACAAGAGCCTGAGAGAAGGCACAAGCATCAGACTCACTTGTTTGTACTGTTACAAATCTCATAAAGCACTAAACTGGAAACCACAATATATAAAGAGAAGAGGACCTGGTGCAGACCTATATAGACCTTTTACATTTTGCTTGAATTTCTGTAAGTTCATATGTTCTTTAATTATGTTCATTTAAAGGGCATTGTTTTCTTGGTATCTTCATATCTCTGCTTCTTGTCTGCCAGTTTTTACACTCTTTCTGCCCTCTCTTCTGCAGTTTGCTGAACCCTATAGGGAGAGATTTGAGACAAACATACCATGTAGTACTGCATAATACCAGACTATAGATCTCTGTATTTCTTCCCATCTACCATGGAGGATATTTCTCTGTCACTTGCTGTGAAAACACTGAATATATTTGTCTTTCTGAGTCTGAGTTGCCTCTCTCAGAATGAATTTTTCTAGTCCCACCCATTTTTCTTGCAAATTTCATGATGTCATTTTTTAACAGCTAAGTAAAGTTCCATTTATAAATAAATCACATTTTCTTCATCTATTCTTCTATTGAGGGGATTCTAGGTTGCTTCTAGTCAATAGCGCTTATGAATAGAGCATCACTGAATATAGTTAAACATGCACCTTTATGATAGAATAGAAGAAATTTGGGGTATAGACCCGAGTGGTATAGCTGAATTGAGATAAATCAATTCCCAGTTTTCTGAGGAACCACCACAGTACAAGCTTGCAGTACGATCCATCAGCAATAAAATAGTAGGACAATTTGTCTCTATATATGTACACACAGGTTACCATTAGTGTGCAGATTTTTTTTATTTATTTTATTTATTTTTTTTTAGTGTGCAGATTTATGACCCAGTCTTAAATTTGTTTTTTTTGATGAACATTCTGATTTTTAATGCCAATACCATATTTTTTATTAATGTAACTGTGCAGGACAACTAGAAATTGGGGAAGGTGATACCTCCAGGAGGCTTTTATTATTCAGCATTGTTTTAGCTAAACTAATATTTTGTTTTTCTGTATCAAACTAAAAATTGTTCTGTGAAGATTTGTTAATGTCTGTCAAGAATGTGTTGGAGTTTTGATGGGGATTGCAACAAATCTGCAGATTACTTTTAGATTATCACTATACTGATCCTATAGATCCATGAACACAGGAGATCTTTTTATCTTCTAATATCTTCTATTTCTTTCTTTAATGTCTTAAAGATTTTAATCATACAAGTCTTTCAGTTTCTTGGTTAGAGTTATCCCAAAATACTTTTATTATTTAAGGCTGTTGTGAAAGGCATTTTTTCCCATTTTTCTCACACTGTCATTTTCATATAGGAAGCTTACTGATTTTTTCTAGTTAATTTTGTATCCAGCTACTTTGCTGAAAGTGTTTATCCACAGAATGAGATTCCCAGTGGAATTTTTAGGAACACACACACACACACACACACACACACACACACACACACACACACACACACTTTCATAGAATCTGTAAATACATATATTTTGACTTCTTTTTTTCTAATTTGTATCCACTTGAGCTCTTCAATGAACTTACTGATTTAGCTAAGACTTCAAGTACTATATTGAATAGGTAGGAAGAGAGTGAATAACATTGTCTTGTTCCTTATTTTAGTGGAATTACATTGTTCTTTTTTTCTATTTAAGTTCGTACTGACTATGAGCTTGATTTTATGACTGTATTATGGTGAATTATGTCCCTTGTATCACAAATCTCTCTAGCAATTTTTATCATGAGCAAGTATATTTTGTCAAAGGCTATTGTAGCATCTAATAAGGTGATCATGTGGCTTTTGTGTTTTGTTTTGTGTTTATGTGAATTTCATTTACTGATTTTATTTTGAACCATCCCTGACAATTTGCAATGGAGCATACTTGATCATGGTGAATGATCTTTTTGATGTGTTCTTGGATTCAGTTTGCAAGGGTATTATTGAGGAATTTCTATATGTGCCCAGAACAAAAATTGGTCTCTAATACTCTTTCTTTGTTCAGTTTTTATATGGTTTGAGTATTCTGGCAAATATGGCATCATAAAGTGACTTACACATATTACTTTTGTTTCTATTTTAAGGAATAATTTGAGCAGCATTGGCATTAACTCTTCTTCAAATGTCTGCAAAAATTCTGTATTAAATACAACTTTATTTGTAGACTTGGCTGGCCTCAAATTCCTAGAGATCCTCTGGAATCTGCTTTGAAATTGTTGGGAATAACTCCATGTGCTACCACTGCCTGGCTGCTATCCAGGACCAGGACAGCCAGAATGGATACACAGAAAATCCTGTCTCTAAAAAACAAAACAAAACAACAACAAAAATGTACAAAAAAGGTTGGAGAGATCGCCCTGACCTCTGATGTTTTAGACTAAATATATGAGCTACCACTGCTTGCCTGTTAGGTCTTGAACTCACAAATTAATCTCTGTCTCCACAGTGATGAGATTAAAGGCATGGGTCACCACTCTCTGACCTTCATGGCTTGTCTGTAGGTGATTCTACCCTTTGACATTTCAGATTAATTTTATTAAATATATAATATATCACTACAGTCAGGTGTTATTCTAATAGGTCTGCTTATTTATGTTAATTAATCTTTTCACATGAAGCTTTTAATATTCATTTTTTTTTGTTCTGTATGTCTAATGTTTGATTATTGTGTGCTAAGGGAACTTTCTTTCTGGTCCAGTCTATTTGGTGTTCTGTATGCTTCCTACACCTTGATAGGTTTCTCATTCTTGATAGGCCAGGGGAATTTTCTTTTCTAAGTTTTTTGAAAATATTTTCTGTGCTTTTTACATAGGGTTCTTCTCCTTTCTCTATTATTATTATTTGTAGATTATTTGTCTTTTCATTATGTCCCAGATTTTTTGGGTGCTTTGTGCCATGAGAATTTTAGATTTAACATTTGGGAAGAACCACCTTTATTCCAGATTTTTCTAGGTGGGAGGAACCATCCATCCATCCATCCATTTGTCCCTACAACCTTCCATCCATCTATCCATCCATCCACCTAACTGTCTCTTAAGATCTATAATCTGAGCCATACCTTCTGATAGCAGGTTATGTAAACATATGGAAAAAGGAAACTCACTCTTATCTTACTTGCCATCATTCTCACTGGGAAATCCATTCTTTTCATGGTCTGAGATCCTGTGTCTTCAGCACTATGTCCTATACAGAAGAACAGATTTCTAATGTCACAAAATATGATAAAAGACAACAACAAACTCAGTTGACATTGAAAGGGTCCAGAAGCACATAAATAGTCTCAGTGTTTCTAAGTGTGTCCTGGAAGATAATCTTTTTTTTCCCCCAGCATTTACAGAGCTCAAGGTATGAAAAATCAAACTGAAACCCTCATTATGAAGTAGGCTGGAAATGACACTAAAAATTGAAGCTCCAGCCTCAGAGGGTGTTGGCAGTTAAAATAAAGGCATGACTTGGTAAAAAATAAAAAAAAATTGTAATTTGGAATAGGGATGTAGAGAAGACCCTATCAAAGTTAAGAATTTTGAATCTTTAATTCTCAAGGGATTATATTAATCTTAGAAAGTAGTCTCCAAATTTTAGAGACTTACTTTCTAAGATTTTTTTTTTCTGCTGAGTAGTAAACTCCATTGTTTAATGTACCACAGTTTGTTAATCCATTCTTCAGTTGAGGGGCATCTAGGTTGTTTCCATGTTCTGGCTATTATGAATAATACTGCTATAAACATAGTTGAGATAATTCCCTTGGTGTAAGAATATGAATTCTTTGGGAATATATGCCCCAAAGTGGTATTGCTGGTCATTGAGGAGATTCATTCCCAGTTTTATGAGGAACTATCATACTGCTTTCCAAAGTGGCTGTACAAGTTTATACTCCCACCAGCAATAGAGGAATGTTCCTCTTGTTCCACATCCTCTCCAGCATAGGCTGTGATCTATGATTTTGATCTTAGCCATTCTGACAGGTATAAGACAGTATCCCAAATTTGTTTTGTTTTCTATTTCTCTGATGGCTAAAGATGTTGATTATTTAAGTGTCTTTTACCATTTGTATTTCTTCTGTTGAGAATTCCCTTTTTAGCTCTGAAATCTATTTAAAAATTTTATTTGGGTTTTTGGCCCCTAGTTTCTGAGTTCTCTATATAGTTTAGAGATAAGTCTTCTGTCAGATGTAGGGTTGGCGAAGATCTTTTTTCCATTCTGTAGGTTGTTATTTCTGTGTCCTTGGTCTTACAGAAGCTTCTCAGTTTCAGGAGGTCCCATTTATTAATTGTTGTTCTTAGTGTCTGTGCTTCTAGTGTTATATTCCAATGCATTGAAAGATATTTCACACTTTCTTTTCTATCAAGTTCAGTGTATCTGGGTTTACGTTGAGTTCTTTAATCCACCTTGATTTGAGTTTTGTGTAGGGAGATGGATATGGCTCTGTTTGCATTTTTCTACATACTACCATCCAGTTATGCCAGCACCATTAGTTGAAGATAAATGGATGAATCTGGAGAGTATCATCCTAAGTGAGGTAACACAGGCCCAGAAAGATAGACATGGTATATACTCACATGTAAGTGGATTTTGTACTAAAAGCAAAGAATATCCAGGCTACAAATGATAACTCATGAACAGCTTGAGATCAGAATAATCTTAAGAGAAAGATATCCAGGGATCCCCTGGAAAAAGAAAATAGAGAAGATCTCCTGAGTAAATTGGGATCATAACTGGTAGTGACCAGGGAGAGGTGAGAACAAATCGTGAGAGAAAGAGATGGTTGGCTGAGAGAAACAATGAAGAGGGAGGAAAAAAAAAAGATATGGCTATCTTGATAGAGGAAGCCAATTTGGAAAGAGGCTTGGTGCTAAGGAAACCTCAAAGAACTCACAGATGTCCCTGGCTAGGACTACAATCAGTAGTAGAAGGAGTGTCTAAACAGGACTTCCCCTATAATCAAATGAATGACTACCCAAAGTGTCATTATAGAACCTTCATCCAGCAATCAACAAAGGCCGAAGCAGAGACCCAGGTCAAGTTCCCAGTCCAGCTGAAGAGAGAGAGAAGAGTGTATATGAGGTAAGGGATAAAGGATCATGAGGAGGAGACCCACAGAGATGGCTGGCTGGAGATATTGGAAACTTAGTGAATCAGAAATGGCCACTAAGGAATCTTCATGGAAAGGAACTTAACTCTCTAAAGGCGGATGACTGTCGAATGGCATGGACAGTATGTGGAGCCTCTTTGAGTAGGATCAAACTATTTTCCTGTGTATGAACTGACATCTTGGAGTCCATTCCCTACAGAGGAACATCTAACTCAACCCTCATATTGAGATGAAGAAATCAGACCTACCTCAAATGGATATACCAGATTGAACTGATCTACCTTGGGACTCTTTGACCTTCTTGGAAGAATGGATAAGGAGATGTTGAGGAATGACTGGGAGGGACTAGGAGAAAGGAAGGGACAACAAGCAGGAGTATTCATGAAATAAAACCCATTTTAAATAAAAAACCAAAAAAACAAAATCATATTCTCTCTACTCTCAGAAGAACTCATTCCTCAAACCCCAAAACATTGCCCCTTTTATTTTTTGATTGAGAAAATTAATCTTGCATTGTTTGCTAAACCATCAGTGACTTCATGTGAAGGAAATGTCAGGCAAGACAATGCTGATGTTTCTCAGTTGCTTCTAGATCTATAACCATTCTTCAGGCACTGTAGGTTTTATTTGTTCACCTGTGGTATTTGGTAGACACATTGTACCCCTACTGCCGAATAACTCCATTCAAATTCTTTTCCCTCATCTATATAATTATATCAGAGCAAGCTTCCTAGATAAGTTTATTCGCAATGTTATTAGTGTCCATGCCTCCCAGTACTTGATGATAAGACCCTATTTCTTAAGATTCCACATACTCAAATCATAGAACATGATGGAATAAAGGAGTCAGTGACCTAAAAGCTATACACTTGGTGCCTTGTTCCTCTAGTTGTGGAAGGTATTTCACATACTACTGGAGGTGAAAAGTAAGTCTCAACCTTCTCCAGCTATCAAACCTGCAAGCTATAATAGTGAGCCGATTGGAAATATGTGCCAATTAAGGTACTACCTGCATAACTGTTATTAGAGTAAGCAAATCTTTCTGGTTGGATTTAAGATTTGCTCAACATGTTGGAACCCTTGGTTTGTGGGATTATTGGAACACACCACTTGTTTGTTTGTTTGTTTATTTATGCTAAATAGGCAATAGACCCAGAAGAATACTGCTGCAATTTATCTGTAAAATGGCCTAACTATTGAGATTGCTCCTGGTCATTTATGACTTTACCAGTAATTTAGTACACACCTCAAACTTCAGAGACACTTTCTTCTGTAGAAAGCTATTAGCATAGAGACCCAGAATTGGTTATCATGCAGGGTATAAGGAGGTTTCCAGGGTGCTTAGACCTAAATGAGACTTTAATTTCACACCACTCTTTCCAAGGCTGAGGAATTTTTGAATAAATGTTTGTGAAATATTGTAAGAGTCAAGGGTGGTCAATGGATTATAAGCAGTTTTTGTTGTTGATCTTTTGTTTTGTTTTATAGACACAGTAGTACAATTGTACATTTAAATTTAGAGCAAGTATATGAATCACCTAATTCCAAACCACACAAAATTCCACTATGGATACTGACAGTGGGTAGAAAATCCCACTCCTGTTTGAGGAGATACTGTCATTTGGAAGCTGCCAGGGTAGTTCTTAAAATGAGATTTTGAAAAGCATGCTGGTATTGATAGGTTTACCATGCATTAAGGGATGACCCCTATATTGAAGAGTATTTAGGTGACACAAATGGACTTGACGGTTTTGTTTTGTTTTTGTTTTAAAAGAGGCTAAGAAGTTTGGAAGGTAATGAGGTAGTAGATTCTGAGGAGAGGTTGGGGAAGTAAATGAAAATAACATGTACATTGTATAAAATTCAAAGAATTAATAAAATGTTATTTATAAAATGTACACATAAAGTTGGAAAGAATGGAAAACTCTTACATATTTGTAGGAAAATAAAGATATATTAAAAATTTATAGAATTTCTTTGAAATATTAAATTATAGGAATGATGACTTTAGTTGAGTATTGAAATATTTGTGTTACTCTTTCATGGCCTTAAGGTTGGATCCTTGCACTGCGATTATAACAAAATAAGCAAGTATAAAAAATTATCCAAACTTGCAGAGTAGAACTATCACAGTGCTTTGCTATGCCAGTACAATTATTTACCTAAAGTAAATAATATATAAATGTGGAATATGTATTTTCAGTCCCATGTTTCTTGTATCAAGATATGGATTCAATTTTGTTGGTCAACAGTTGATGAATATATAAAGATAATGTGTTCCTTTTACCCAGAGATATATGATCAACAATAGTTAATACTGTAATATTCTCACATTCTCATTCATGGAGGAGCCCCAGAGGATGTCAATTAAATGAAATCAGCTGAGTAAAAGGGAACATAGCCTGACCTCATATATATATGGAATAAGAACGAGTTCTTTACTCAGAAATTGGAAAATAAAGAGTGATTACCAAAGCCTGGAGAGAACTGGAAAGAGGGGAAGATGAAAAACTTTCCTTATCCAGGACAATGCAACGTTTAGAAAAAAGGCATATGTTGTTGTATTCCACAGTGACAACAAGTAATGACAATGACTGTATATTTCAGAGCTAAAATAATGGAGTTTTGGATGTTTTTATCACAAAGAAATCATACATATTTGGAGTGATCTGATTATCCTGATTTGACCATTTCAATATACATAAGCACAAAGATCCACATTGAACCAGCAGGCTGGAGCAATGGGTAATAAGTGAAGAGCACATTCTGATCATTCAGAGGACATTGGTTTGAATTCCAGCACCCACACCCAGCATATTACAAGTCTCTAGCTCCAGATCTGACACTTCTGGTCTCTCCAGGCATTGGTTCTTATGTGCATGCCCCTACATACAGATACATAGTTAAGCACAATAATATCAATGAATTTTTTGAAAAGACATACATTAGATTCAGCAAATATGTGCAAATATATGTCACTAATAGGATAAAACAATATAAAATGGGATAAAAAGATAAAATTTAAGTTCCCCACATACATAATTTATAAATATGTAGTTTTGTGTAGGTTTTAGAAAACTGGAAGCTTTCTCTCCTAAGCAAAAGTCATCTCCCATCCTAAACTCAGATGTAGCTTCAACTAGTTAGTGCTGTAGAGGAAAAAAATGTAGGGCATTTTATTTCATTTCAAGCTGTTTTTCTACATTTGAAATGTTTTTTTCATAACTACTTTGACCGTTGGCTTTAAAATATGATTTTAAAATTTAAATTGTACTTTTCTGTCTTATTTTAAATAAAAACCTGATTTGATAATATTTATTCTATAAAACATAAAATTCTAAAATATTTATTATATAATTATATGTATGAATACAAGTATATGTTTATTAATTATAGTCTATGTGTTTATTTATTTTTTGTTTGCTTTTGCATAGAACCATGCCTGACACTCTCTTAGGGTGATTGTGGGGAGGTTGAAAACATATTTGAGGGTTCTTTCTCTCCTTCTATCATGCAGATTCTATGTATTAAATTCTGTTCAACAGGAATATGCCACAATGGCCTATAGTAGCTCAGGTATCCTGTCAGGCATATGAATCCATTTTATAAGTAAAGTTGATAAAAGCCTCTGTTGAAAAAAAGCCTTTCATTTTCTGTTGACAGATTTAAATGAAATTCTGCTTTAAGTCATGTGTACATGACTTTAAAAGGCCTTGACAGAACACTGATACCATCATAGTTATCAACTGGAACACAGGAAGTCTTGCATCACTCAGTTCATGTTGTCTGAATGAGAAACACATTCCTGAGATAACCACAAGTGGCTAACTAGTAGCTCTGTCTACCAGGAAGGACAGATCAAATGGAAGAATAAGAAACTAGTCAACCATGGCTCTACAGATTATCTTATACATCTAGAACATAAGCGCTAGAAGTCCCTCAGGCAAGGGTATAACCAAATTGGTGATTGATTCTCTAAAATTTTCTAGAGGACTCAAAGCCCTACAATCAAGTCTCATGTAGGTTGTTTCAGAGCAGCACTTTATCTCTTGGGCTTTTAATGCAGAAGCTTAGAGAACAGCTCAGTCTATGTATTAATTAATCCTCAAATGAAACCTACAAATGCTACCTGGGTGAGATTTGTCACAAAACAGAATTGAAAGCAACTCCTTTAAAAAGCAATTGCCTGCTTTTTCAAGTCCAAATTAGGCTCCTCTATATGCAGATTCTACTAGTGTAGTCTGGTTAAACCAAATGAAATTTGTGGGATCCTTTTCCACAAATAGTAAATCAAAGTTGAATGTTGAACGCTTTGAAACTTAGATATGCAATGAAAATATACACAAATAATCCATGAGTCCCTCCTGTATCTATGCACAACAGACACCAGTTCCATCTATTACAAATAACTAAATTGCCTTAAAATAACAAAGTACAAATATGATAGAACTTTCTTTTACACAGTCTTGAAACTTTAGGACTCTAAAGTAATGTATCTTTCTAGAACTTCTTGTCGAAGTTTATGACACATGCAATAGTATTTCTACAGCAGGACATTACAGACACGAAGTACTTTCAAATAGATTGGTATTTTATATATATATATATATATATATATGATATATATTATATTTTGCATTCTAGATACAACTTAGTCTATGTTTTAAAAAATATATAATTAGGTGAAATTTTAACATTTAACATGAACTCTTTCTTTTTTTTCTTACTTGTTTTTTTTTCCTTCTTTATTTTGTATTTATCAAAAAAAACAGTAAAAAGAATTTAAAATGTGGAAGAGTTAACAATAACTATACAGAGGATAAGAATCATAAGCATGGCTTATCAAGGGTGGAAATACAAATAAGATTGCTACACATATATTTTCTTTGTGTTCAGCTTTCCCTCTGAATTTTTTTTTTCCATTCCTGTATATCCTTATTCAAGGTCTCTTCCCCCTCCCAACACATCTGGTCATTTTTCTTCTCTGCAACTCCCCATCCCCTCCCTGGGCAGGGAGCAGACAGTCCTTTGGTCCCACTGACCCAATAATGCTTAGATCAGTCTCCACTTCTGGCCAAATCCAGTTCTGGAACTCTTTCTTTTAAGGTTAAATTTGAATACTGGTCTCAGCTTTCTTAACTGAAATTTGGAAAATGAGCTATTGTTTTTCAGGTGATGTGTGGAAACTGCAATCTTTTTAGTATAGTAATTTTTCTCATATAAAAACAAAAAATAAAACGAATAACAAAACCCCAAATGAATCAACAAGCTTTTTATGAGTAATGCATTTCTCTCTGTTAACTGTTTTAACAAAATGTGGGCCACTGTCAACACTGCATTAGGCATTGCAATGGGGGAAAAGTCTCTTAGCTATGAAAAATACCATGCCCAAAATTAACTTGACAAAAGGATTTATTTCATCTTGTATCTTGTAGTCTACAATTCAAAGGAAGTCAGACAGGAAGTCAAGGCAAACACTTGGAGGCAGGACCTGATGAACAGGCTTTGTGGGAGAACACTTATTGACTTGTTCTTTAAAGCTGACTGTGCCTGCTGCCTTATAGCAACCAGGACAACCTCACTTGCCCATGAAAAGGTGTCACTGTAAACTAAGGGAACTGGAAAGTGAGGCTGCGAAGCACGTTATTAAAATACAGTAGAATTCTGGTTGGTCAGAACATCAATAGTGAGACAAGATACAATGAGTGATTTGATATTTCTCAATTTGTTATTGTTTGCTTTGTGTTCCCAGTGTGGTCTATTTAAGCTTCAGTTACTTGAATCAACAGGAGTGAAGGTTCAGAACTGAGAGCTTTTAATGAGGGAGAACCAGAAATAAGAAATTAAACAGGACAGAAAGCTGGGGTCTAGTTTACTACATTAGCTGATGTCTCGTGCCAGCAAGTTTATTTGGCAGCACTGTTTTAAGTACACTTTACAGTGGAAAACATGGACAGAGTTAGTAGAGAACTATCACAGAAAGGGACAGAATCAGCAGAAAGATTATCAAGCAATGTAATGTAAAGGGGACACAGACTGTCTCAAGTGTGTCACATTCCAAGCACACAGCAGCTTCAGAACTGATAACCATAGATATTCAGGGAGAAAATCTTTTTTCCCAGGAATTAAAAATTTGTCTCCTTTGAGTTTTTGGACCCAGCCCAGCTGGGTAAGAACACAGAGCTAAATTTCTCTTTATCTTTTCTTCAGGACCTTTGAGAAAGCTGTGGATTGGCCTTGTCCCCCAGAACTTTCATGTGCTGATAAGAAGAATGTCTATATTGTTTGGGGACAATATCCTATAGATATATGTTAAGTCCATTTCATTGCATGATGATGATTAATTTTGTCACTTTTTTGCATTTTTTGTCTGGATCACATGTGTATAGAGGAAAGTGGGGTATTTAAATAAACCACTATTAATGGATGGATGTATATCTGTTCCTTAAACCCAATAATAAATTCTTTTATGAGTTAGAGTACACCAGAATGTGGTGCATATATGATGAAGATAGTACAATCTTCATGACTTCCCTCGGTTAGAATGAACTGTCTCACTTTATATTTCTGGTTAGATTGACTTGAAGTTTCCTTTGTCAGATACTTTGAAAGTCAAGCCTGCTTGCTTCCTAATCTCATTTGATTGAAGAACTTTTGTCCAGCCTTTTACTCTAAGGCAGTGCCTATATTTAAAGCTAAGGTGAATTTCTTGTAGATATCTGATAAGGAGACTTAGACCTGTTCAGTCAGCCTGTGCTATATGTGTTAACTGTGGTCAGTGTGTTGTTGATACTGATGTTATTGATTGTATCTCAATGGTACTTTGTGTTATACTCATATTCACCATCTATGTGCTATACTCATTTCTTTCTTGTATCCAACATATTGCTTAGGTTTGGTTTGTTGGATATAACATTTTAGCTGTTTATGTCACTGAAAATTCTTTTCTCCTGTAGTCATAGAATATTCATTTGCTGAATATATTATTCTAGTTTAAGACCCCTATGGTTTTAGGACTTGGATTTCATTGTTCTAGGCTCTTCTGGTTCTTAAGGTTTTTATTGAGAATTCAATTTCTGGTGCATGCAGATAGCGTGGTATTTGGGGAAGCATAAAACTTGACTACAGTAAAGGCTGGGTGGTCAGATTAACCCCAGTCACTGTTTTGATGACAATATTCTGTCTGATGTTAAAATTTGTTTTTTTTAAAGTTTAATAAGAAATTTTAACTTAATAAGAAAATAGGATTTATTTATATTTACTTATTTTAACAAAAATTTGTGAATATATAATTGATCTCATTTTATAGTCAAGTAAAGTTCACCAAGAATTGAGTTTCAGGAGCTGTTGTTTTCCATTAGAAAATTTGGGGAAATGATAACCAACCTTAAATTATCTTCCCATATTGATAAAGAAAAATAATAAAATTTTGATTTCAGCATAGAAGTAAAGTGTGCCATTATTCCATAATGAGAAATATTAATGTATGTCTTGACCAAAGATGCTAAATGAAATGTGTAGCTCTCTGCATTGGGACTAGACATCAAAAGGAATAAGGCTAAATAGTTGCTCAGAGTTTTGAAGGACATTCCTTTGCTTTGGACATTTCAAAAGACAAAAGTTGGAACTTGAGTTTCTGGAGACCTGAGATGATAGTTATGTTTGATGTTTTATAGTTGTGTTGAATCTCTAGGGATTACAATGGTGCTATGCTAGACAGATTTTTGTAAACCTGACACATACTGTAGTCATCTGAGTGGAGGAATCCTTGGTGGAGAAAATGCCCCATGTAAGGTTGGACTGTACACAATCTATAGAACATTTTCTCATTTAGCGATTGATGGTTTAGTGAATAAGGTTGCCCATTGTGGGAAAATGACACCCCTGGACTGTTGACCCTTAATCAACAGAGTAAGTTGAAACGGTGAGTAAGTCAGGTGCAAGCAAGTAACTGACAGCCTAGTTAGCTTCTGCTTCCAGGTTCCTGCCCTGTTGAAGTTCCTGTCCTGACTTCCTTGAATGATGAGGAGTGATAAGGAAGTATAAATCCAAATAAACAATTTTCTTTCCAAGTTTCTTTGGTCATGGTATCTCATTACAGCAACAATAATCTTAACTATGACTGATATGTTGGGCAGTTTTGAAAATTGTGTTAAAATCTCCAGCAAGGTGAGAGCTACTGATAGCACAAATGTGAGAGCACAAACTATATATATAGCTTATAGGCAGAAGTTTCTGTCCTGCCAACAGTGGCTCAGTCAGTAGAGCATGAGACTCTTAAACTCAGTCCTAGGTTTCAGCTCAATGTTGGGTGCCATATAAAGCACAATCTTATTAATTAAAAGACAGAGTCAGATATTAAGGTGAGAACTGAAAGGTCAGAGAAGCAAAGGAGCAGCCATAGTCACTTACTTTTCCAAATCCTCAGACCAAGAGGGCCAAAATCCTGTCTCCATCCATCTTATATTCCTTTCTCCCCATCCAGAATGTGCTCTGAGATTAAAGGTATATGAAACCAGTGCATGATCTTTATGGTAAAGTGGTGGCTAGCTCTGCCCTCTGATCTCCAGGCAAGCTTTACTTTTCAGAACACAAGCAAAATATCATGTATTAACAACCATGACAAGAACTTCAAACTGTTCTCTTAGGTTTCCAATTTTACTTTGGTTCTCTTAGAGACATATTCTTGTAAATATAATTTGTCATGAGGAAATAGTATTTGGAGAATCATTCTCCCTATGTGAATAAGAATAAAGGGGAAAGAGGTTTAGAGCTGAGAAAAGACAAATATAAAATATATATAGTGTCCAGTGGGTTGGACCTATTCTTTTTTTTTCCTTCTTTATTTTGTATTTAACAAAAAAAACAGTTACATAAATTTAAAATGAGGAAAAATTAACAATAACTATAAAGAGGATAAGAATCATAAGCATGGCCTATCAACGGTGGTAATGCAAATAAGATTGCTACACATATATTTACTTTGTGTTCAGCTTTCCCTCTGAAATTTTTTTTCCCATCCCTGTATATCCTTATTCAAGGTCCCTTCCCCCTCCCACCACATCAGGTCATTTTTCTTCTCCGCAACTCCCCATCCCCTCCCTGGGCAGGGAGCGGAGAGTCCTATGGTCCCACTGGCCCAATAATGCTTGGATCAGTTTCAACTCCTGGCCAAATCCAGTTTTGTCCCCCCTCCCTCAAGAGTGAGTCTGGTGTTCCTATAGTTGGAGTGGGGTTCGAAGGGTCAGTCCAGGGTGTTTCTGATCCCAGGCTGTTCAGTGGTTGTGGTTTGCCACTTGGGCATGTTAAGCTTTTTTACTTGTTTGTTTGTTTAGAGACCACTAGTGAGTGAGTACATCCCCTGCTTATCTCTCTGAGATTGTGATAACTCGCTCAGGAGGATATTCTCCAAATCCATCCATTTGCCTGTGAATTTTAGGATATCATTTTTTCTTACTGCTGAGTAGTATTCCATTGTGTAGATGTACCACAATTTGTTAATTCATTCTTCAGTTCAGGGACATCTAGGTTGTTTCCAGGTTCTTGCTATTATAAGTAATGCTGCCATGAACATAGTTGAGCTAATACCTTTGGAATGTTAATGTGCCTCTTTAGGGTATATACCCAGAAGTGGTATTTCTGGGTCCTTGGGGAGATTGATACTCAATTTTCTGAGAAACCGCCATATTGCATTCCAAAGTGGCTGGACAAGCTTACACTCCCACCAACAATGGAGGAGTGTTCCCCTTTCTCTGCATCCTTTCCAACATAGGCTGTCATCTGTACCTTTTATCTTAGCCAATCTAACAGGTGTTAGGTGGTATCTCAAAGTTATTTTGATTTGCATTTCTCTGATGGCTAAAGATGAAGAGCACTTTTTCAGGTGCCTTTCAGCCATTCGTAGTTCCTCTGCTGAGAATTCCCCTTTTAGAGCTGTACCCCATTTTTTGATTGGGTTATTCAAGGTTTTGGGCTCTAAATTCTTGAGCTCTTTATATACCTTAGAGATCAGTCCTCTATCACTTGTAGGGTTGGTGAAAATCTTTTCCCATTCTGTAGGCTGGCGTTTTGTCTTATTGACAGTGTCCTTGGCTTTA
>PVIH01002812.1:61136-83411 GCA_004025045.1 Sigmodon hispidus
GCTTCAGGAGATCCCACTTATTGATTGTTGGTCTTAGTGCCTGTGCCACTGGTGTTATATTTAGGAAGTGGTGGCCTGTGCCAATTTGTAGAAGTGTATTTCCCACTTTCTTTTCTATCAAGTTCAAAGTGGTTGGGTTTAAGTTGAGGTCTTTGATCCACTTGGATTTGAGTTTTGTGCAGGGTGACAGGCTCGGATCCATTTGCATTTTTCTACACACTTCCATCTAGATATGCCAACACCATTTGTTAAATATACTATCTTTTTTCCATTGAATGTTTTGGGCTTCTTTGTCAAAGATCAGGTGTTCATAGGTTTTTGGGTTAATGTCTAGATCCTCAATTCTATTCCATTGGTCCACAAGTCTGTTTTTATGCCAGTAACAGGCTGTTTTTATTACTGTAGCTCTATAGTATAACTTGAAGTCAGGGATGGTGATACCTCCTGATGTTCTTTTCTTGAGTAAAATTGTTTTGGCAATCCTGGCTTTCTTGTTATTCCAAATGAAATTGAGTATTGTTCTTTCAAGGTCCTGGTTGGAACTATTCTTGTGGAAGACACATGAATTCAGTCAGAAATAAGGCAAGAAATTAAACTAAAGAAAAATATTAATATGTTAGCACCTATTGTATAATATTTCTGGCCTAGACTTTTCAGGCCTGGATCAAAGGTTTGGTCCCACTCTTACCCTCAAATAATGACAAAAAGGCTTATATTATTTTTATACTGATTGACCTAGGGCCCAGGTATATAACTTGCTAACTTCTTCATGTGAACTCAACCCATCTTGTTTACCCATGTGGCTAGGTACATTTTCATAGAGCAGCATTTCAGCTTCTTTCCCCTGCATCTGCTGCTGTCTCCTCGTCATACATCCCCCTAGCGTCTGTGTTATCTCTCTGCTGGCTCTATGGCATCTGACTTTGCTCTGAGATGTTCCCCAGCTTTCATAGCCTGGTAGCCCTGCCCACACTTCCTGTCTGCCTTTGGCCAAACAGCTTTTATTAAACCCATAGATGGGACAAATATTCACAAAGACAGGAAATAGTAGCAACATAACATAATCCTACTATAAGTACCTCTTTTTATTTGGTGGAGAGTGCTTTTGATATTCAAACAAGGAAAGTCTCCAGAACTTCTGGCCTGAGATTTTAGACACACACACACACACACACACACACACACACACACACACACACACAATGATATTCCTACGTTCTTAAGTCTACACACTAACACATGAAAGAATTCTTGTAGGATAAAGATTTTTTATTATTTGTTTTGTGTTTTCTTTTTAGTTTTGGTATCTTCCTTTGTAGTAAGCATTCAAGGTTGATTTTTTTTTTGTTCTAGGTGAAATTGTAGCACCAGATGCTGGTTCCTGTTGTGGTGCTGCTTGTCATTTTAGTCTAAGGAATATTCTATATTTTTAATTAGGCCAATTAAGGAAAATGACAAAATCACAAAAAGAATGAAAAAAAACTAGTAAATATTTACTCCAATTAAAATTGGACCTTGGAGGTGGGCCACTGTCTATACTACCTCCAAAGCCACATAATAGACAGTGTGGTGGCTTCCATTTGATATCACAATGACAGTGATGTTTATTATTACAGACTCCTTTCATATTGCATAGGAAAGCTGAGCAATTACTTAACAATACAGACTTATGGACACACTTTCTGTCAATGCATATGTAGTCTGGACCACAAGCTGTGCCATCTCTCACTGCTCCAATGTCAGCTATGTTCATTCCAAAATGATAGTCCACAGTCCAGCAGGTGATACTATTGAAATGAGTCCAATGCATTGTTTCATGATTTCCCCTATGAGGAAGCTGTGCCACGTTTTCACACTGAATTCGTCCACAGAGTATATCAGTTCTATTATATGGTATGCAGTTGTAGCTATTGTTACCACAGTTACCAAAGTGGTCACCCCGTTGGTTCATTTCCATGTAGCAAGTCTCATTTGCATTCTTGGCTCCTTTGCCAAAAAATCATCTGACAGTGTTCCTCACGTTTATGGCATGCCCTTTTATACCAATAACCATCACTCCTGCATAGATTTCTATCTTCCATGTACACATCTTCTGGACACCTACCTGAAATTCCATTGCATCACTCTGGAAGGTCACATTCATTTTTCTTTTCTCTACACACTGTACCTGTTTGCATGAACTTGCAACTTTTGCAACAAAGTCCAAAAGCACATTCAGCACCAGGTTTGAAAACACAGTCTTTGCTACAACACTGATCTCTTTTACATGACACAGAGGATCCACAGTCACACTGTTCTCCTTCCTCAATGAAAGTATTTCCACAGGTCAGATTTGTGCTGACTACTTTATCTGGAATACTGTATAAACAGGTTCTTCTAGTAATAGTTGTTTAGAGCTGTGCATAACTACAGTTGCTGAATCTGTGGGAACTAGATTTTGCTGAGGCCATTATACACCTTCTTTGCCCACAAGTACATTCAATGCCATCATGATGCATACTCAAATTATGACCCATCTCATGGGCTATAATGAATGCCATGTCTATCATTGAATCAGACATGAAACTGTTAACAGCACAATTATTGGATGTACAGACTGTACCTACATTAGCTAGTCCTAAATATATACCATACCCTTGCTTGGCAATAAGATATATGATATCATGCCTAATTCGATTGCTAACTTTTTTTTCTTCCAATTGCAGAAATTATTTAGGAAGTTATGAATATCTTCTTCTACATTGACATGGTTTTTTTCACTCCACACTTCAAGTGTGGTTAAAATAACTTCAATATCTATGTGAAGATAAAAAACATTTATTCCATTGACCATTCACAACATATCATGTATATGTGGTATTATTGCTTCTATGAGCATATCGTTTATTATCTATCACCCCAAAATATTCAATATACTTGTGGTGTGTCCACCAATCTTCATAGTGGCTTTGCATAAGAGTGTCATCATTGTTTTCTTGAAACTTTATTTGTTGTTCAATTTCCTCTTCTGTTAACCCACATCTCTTGAGAAATGATTCTGGATCCTCAGTGTCCATTTTGTAAGCCAGGTGTTCAAATGTTGAAGTTGAGCTCTTGGGCACAATTGCATAAGCTGCACCATTTATCTCTAGCATACCTTGCAAATTCCCAAAACAGGTATTAATAATGACCATGGATTCTGGGTCTTTATCAATATCACCATGATAATAGCAGTTATTCTGCACAAAAAGCTGTTCTGCAAAGAGATCGCCTTGGTCAGTGCAGGTGAACAGTAAGAAGTTTCTGGATATAAAGTTTTTCTTGGGTTTCATGGTGATAGCATGTCTCTTACCTCCAAAGTACATACTATAAGACAGTGAGCCTGGAGAAATATTAAGTCTGTTAGTGTCAGTGACCCTCAAGGGTATCGCTATTCTGGAGGGCTACTGTACTTAGCATGTCCAGAGGGGGACCAAATGGAGAGTAAGAACATCATCCACAGCCAGAGCTAAAGGACCATGATCCTCTCATGGACCAGGACCTCACCTACAGTCACTCTGTCCTATTAGAGAGAAACGAAGATCATAAGAAGGTCTTGCTTTCCCAGTTCTCAACTTGTCTGGTTTCATGCAGCACTGTTTTTTCATAAAATATTTTCTGGCAGAGCATCAGAGCATAAGACTAAAAGAGACAAGGAAAAGAAAGACAGACATAGCCATACATAAATCAGAATCAAGTCTAGTTAGAAAAGAAAAGTGTAGAAAATGGGCTAAAATCAATTAGTCTTTATTCTAAAATGTTTAAACTCTGTGCTTGAGTTTTTTTTCCAATTTTGATAAAGTACACTTGGTTCCTGTACAAATATATCTAGCACATTCCCAGCTCTTAATAATACCTCACAATTTTTAATAGCTTGCTCGTATTCTCATATTGTTTTTGAATGTTCTAATTTTCAACCTCTCTTAAATAATGTAAATTTACTTAGCTAAAAATTAAGTGTCTTTTTTTACATACATAAACACATATAGATACATACACATACACACATACACACATACGAACACAGACACACACAAATATGGAATAAATTGTTACCTTCCTCAGTCACAAACACTGTTCTGCTCATTGAGTACATTTGTATTCTCTTGCCACCCTTGCCTTGTCATTGCTATGGGTGACAGAAACTTCTCTTAGACTAAAAATTATCTTACTTTCATTTTCTATTCTTTAAAAATATTGTTGCATGTGACTGTGTATAATACTGTGAATGAGAACACAACATGTTGACGTATATTTGGAGGTCCCCGTTCATCTTGGCTAGTGAGTCCTCAGAAGTTATATATCTTATTTGTGAAATTCATTCTAAAGTTCAGTATTTTACTTTTTATTGGTTTGTTATTTGTTTCTTTGCCCATATTTATATAAGCATGTATGTATGCATATGTTTGTGTTTTAATAGAAGCCAGGATTTGTCTTGGATATTATTCCTCATTACCCTGGCTTTTGACACAGGGTTGGTCATGAGCATTTCTGCCTCTTCATTGCTGTCATTGCAAGTACAGGCCACCAATCAGACTTTGTATATAGATTTTCTCATGTCTGTATGCTCTTAGAACATTCATTTTACCAAATGACCAATCTTTCCTGTCTGGTACCATCTTTAGTGTATTATTATTTTGAAAAATCATTAAGGGATAATATGCTTGATCGCAAAGTACTAAAAGCCTCCATAAGAAAAAGCATTTATAAAAGATATTAACAACAATATCATGTAGCCATGATTAAAACCCTGACATGCTGATCATTATTCAAAAATACTTTGATTCAGATTTGATAATTGTTGTAGAAAGTATATTTTTAGTATAGAGAAAAAAGATTTATTAAAAACACACCATTGTTGGAATTATCACAAAAATATGTCAGAATTAATGAAGAAAACTAAAATAGGTTAAAAACAGAACATGTAGAGTAATTGAGCAAGATGAAGCTTACATTTATTAAATTACTGTTTCAAATAATTCTAGCATATAGAACTTGAAAGAAATGATGTGGGATTTTTATCCAAAATTTGGTACAACTGTAGCAGTCTAGGTTTCATGTTAGCTCTCAGATATTATCTTTTATCTTAAGTTTTTTCTAGCCTGAATTTCAAATCATCAGTAGCTAGCCTACTTAATACCCAAGCAATCTATAATTTAGGCTATATTGAACCACACTAAAAACACTACAATCTTCATAAGAATAAAAGAGAGTGAAAATATTTAAGGGAAATTTCATCCCCAATGATGAGCAATTGTCCAGAAGTTGAGAGATGCATGCATTACATAGATAATTACTTGTGCTTCTTATTGAATCTTCTAAATACCATCAGATGTGCTTCTTTCTTGTTATGGACTTCCTTACAAAGTAGTTAAAAACCCATCTTAGGAAAAAATATTTTCTGTTTGAGAATGCACAAGGGAATATAAATTCTTTGTCTCTTAGGAATTAAGTTCTAGATTTGTGAACCTAGCAACAGGAGCCTTTCATTTAGTCGAAACTGGCAACTGGTGAGGTTCTTTTCAGTGTGTCCTCTGTGACTTCATTCATTCTCTAATGGCCTGTGCTGTTATCACTCTCCACATTCCTCACTCTCCCCTGTTCTCCCTTTATCTCATCTAATCTCTCCTTTATTCATTTACAAATCTACACTTCTTCATGGGAAGATCCTTCTATTGCTCCCTAGTCCCTCCCTAGTCACACAATCTCTGAAAGTATTATAAATGAAAAACCTACAACAACTATAAATGGTAACTTTCACTTTTAACAGAAGCATATAATGCTTGATTTTTGTAGTCTAGCTCTCCTTCCTCATCATAATTGTTTTTAGCTCCAGAAATATACCTTCTAATTACATTTTCCTTAACAGCTTAGTAATATTCTATTATGTATAATTACCATATTTTAATTAACTGATGGTAATCTGTGCTTCTTGCCATTTCTATTATTAATAAATCAGACAAATACAAAGATCAATAGTTACCTTTATACTAAATTTAGAGTCCTTTGGGTATGTGCTCAAGATTCATACAAATAAATCTTATGATAAGAATTGCATTGAACCTGTAGATTGCTTTTGGTAAGATTGCCATTTTCACTATGTTGATTCTATCTATCCAGGAACAAGGGAGATTTTTACATTTTCTTATCTCCTCTTAAATTTCTTTCTTCAGAGATTTAAGATTTTTGTCAAACAGATCTGATACTTCTTTGGTTATACTTTTCCCAAGGTATCTAATGCTTTTTGTGGCTATTATAAAGGGTATTTTATTAGTAATTCAAGTAGGTTATGAAGTATGCATTTGTTAAAATCATTCATTGAATTTAGGTTTAATCTTGCTATCTAAAAACTCACCAGTTTTTTCAGATTCTTCAATTTATTGAAATAAATCTATAATGTATGTCCTTATGATTTCCTGGAATTTCTGTTATTCTGTAATTCATATCTGTCATAATGTTTGCCTCTCAATTTCTAATTTTATTGAAGTAGGTCTTCCCTTTTTTGTTTAATTTGATTAAGAATTCACCAATTCATTTCCTTACTCATCATTAAAAAGCATGTTTATATATGTCAATACCAGGGTCTCTGAACTGTTGCTAGAGTGTATTATTAAAAATTTTAACACAGAAAAAAAAGAATTTGCCAATTGTGTTTAATCCTTAAGTAAATAAAATAAATAAATAAATAAAATACAAGCAGAGAAACATTCACACAAAGAAAATGAAAAATAAATTAAAAAATCTATTTTCCTTTTTTGAGAAATTTTCACACTTATTTGCAGAATAGTTTTCTAGTTTGTTTTCCCATTAGAAATTAATAACTATTCCACGTAGGTAATTCCAGACAACATATCATGCCTTTTTTTTATTACTCTTGCCCATTGCAACTGAAATAAAATAAAATTCTAAAATAATACTAATAATTTGTCAAATAAATTTTGTTGCACTTGTTGGTATATTCTAATGTTCTTCTTTGACCATTCCTTATTTCTGTATCTGTAGTATGACCATCATGATTTTTACATCTTTTTCATGTGAGCAGCATAACAACATGTTTTTAAACAACACAAATTTGACCTGTTGTTTTCTACTCTTTAATAGTTTTTTATAACGTTCATCATTAGTGATAAAAATGTCTGTATTAAATAATATAAATTTTTTACTAGCATATTTGAAATCCAGAAGTGCAATAGCATAATAAATTTATAGCCACACTTCCTTTTGTGTTGCTAAAGAATAATTAATGAAAGGATGCTTCTTCAGTCTGGTAGTTTCCCGAGCAGATGAACATTGCACTATTTATTGTCTATCATTGTCTTTGTGCACATTTTACTTCAATTCAATGAACTGTGAGTTATATAATAAAATAAGATTACTATGCAAAAGAAATCTATTTTAAGTACAAAAATTGTACATAAAAATGCAAATTTCATAATTATCAATGCCATTTTGCACAACTTTTGCACATCTATGATATATTAATTGAAGACTCCAATAAGTAGAATAGCAAAAAACATGAATTAGCAAGTATCTTTGTAGTAAGTTGTAGAGTCCTTTGAACATCTGTCAAAGAGTGATATAGCTAGATACTGTGATTAATTAATTCTCAGATGTTGAGAAACATTCGCTTATTTAGTGATGAATACTCCATCTTTCCTTAGTTGCTACTTATGGGTAAACACACTTTGAGCAAGGCAACTTGATAACAAAAGGTTTATTTCTGCTTACAGTCTTAAATTACAATTCATCACTCAGGGAAATCAGTAAAAATACCATAGTGGGGCAAGCAGCTGGAGGCAAAATTGAAGCAAAAGCTTTGGGATTACAAATAGCCCCTGAAAGAACAATTAGAAGTGAACTCACCTAGAAGGCATAGACGGCAGGAAATATTCAAACTTAGAGCTGAAATCAATACAATTGAAACAAAAAGAACAATACAAAGAATCAAGGAATATAAGAGTTGGTTCTTTGAGAAACTTAACAAGATAGATAAGCCCTTAGCCAATCTAATCAAAAAACAGAGAGTGTTCAAATTACCAAAATCAGAAATGAAAAGGGGGACATAAGAACAGACCCCCAGGAAATACAGAGAACTATCAGATCATAATTTGAAAATCTGTATTCCACAAAAATGGAAAACCTATAAGAAATGGACAGCTTTCTGGACAGATACTACCTACCAAAATTAAATGAAGATCAGATTAATTACCTAAACAGGCCTATAACCCTTAAGGAAATTGAAGCTGTCATTAAAAACCTCCCCAAAAATAAAAGCCCTGGCCCAGATGGTTTCAGTGCCGAATTCTACCAGATATTCAAAGAAGAATTACTACCGTTACTCCTCAAACTATTTCACACAGTAGAAACTGAAGGAATATTGCCAAATTCCTTTTATAAGGTCACAATCACCCTAATACCCAAGCCACTCAAAGACACAACAAAGAAGGAGAATTACAGATGAATTTCCCTCATGAATATTGATGGGAAACTTCTCAACAAAATTTTGACAAAACCTATACAACAATATATAAAAAATATTATCTGCCGTGACCAAGTAGGCATCATCCCAGAAATACAGGGCTGGTTTAACATATGAAAAACTATAAATGTTATCCATCATATAAACGAACTAAAGGAACAAAACCACATGATCATATCCTTAGATGTGGAAAAAGCCTTTGACAAAATCCAACACTCCTTTATGATTAAAGCCCTGGAGAGATCAGGAATAAAGGGAGAATACCTAAATATAATAAAGGCGATTTACAAGAAGCTGACAGCCAGTATCAAACTTAATGGAGAAAAACTCAAAGCAATCCCACTGAAGTCAGGAACTAGACAAGGATCTCCTCTCTCCCCTTATCTACTCAATATAGTTCTTGAAGTTTTAGCTAAAGCAATAAGGGAACGAAAAGAAATTAAAGGGATACAAAATGGAAAAGAAGAAGTGAAATTTGCAGATGATATGATTGTATACATAAGTGACCCACAGAATTCTTCCAAGGAATTGCTACGGCAGATAAACACCTTCAGCAATGTAGCAGGTTACAAGATTAGCTCAAAGAAATCAGTAGACCTTCTATACACTAAAGATAGAAGAGCTGAAAAACAAATAAGGGAAACATTACCCTTCATAATAGCTGCTAATACTGTTAAATACCTTGGAGTAACCATAACCAAAAAAGTAACAGACTTATTTGTCAAAAATTTTAAATCACTGAAGAAAGAAATTGAAGATGATATCAGAAAATTGAAAGCTCTCCGATGTTCCTGGATTGGTAGGATCAACATAGTAAAAATGAGAGTTCTACCAAAGGCAATCTACAGATTCAATGCACTGCCCATCAAAATCCCAACACAATATTCTTTGGACCTTGAAAGAACAATACTCAATTTCATTTGGAATAACAGGAAAGCCAGGATTGCCAAAACAATCTTACTCAACAAAAGAACCTCAGGAAGTATCGCCATCCCTTACTTCAAGTTATACTATAGAGCTACAGTAATAAAAACAGCCTGGTACTGGCATAAAAACAGACTTGTGGATCAACGGAATAGAATTGAGGATCCAGACATTAACCCAAAAATCTATGAACACCTGATCTTCAACAAAGAGGCCCAAAACTTTCAATGTAAAAAAGATAGTATATTTAACAAATGGTGTTGGCATAGCTTGATAGAAGTGTGTAGAAAAATGCAAATAGATCCGAGCCTGTCACCCTGCACAAAGCTCAAATCCAAGTGGATCAAAGACCTCAACTTAAACCCAGCCACTTTGAACTTGATAGAAAAGAAAGTGGGATATACACTTCAATGAATTGGCACAGGCGACCACTTCCTAAATATAACACCAGTAGCACAGACATTAAGACCAACAATCAATAAGTGGGATCTCCTGAAGCTAAGAAGCTTCTGTAAAGCCAAGGACACTGTCAATAGGACAAAACGACAGCCTACAGAATGGGAAAATATTTTAATCAACCCTACTAGTGATAGAGGACTGATCTCTAAGATATATAAAGAGCTCAAAAATCTTGAGCCCAAAACCTTGAATAACCCAATCAAAAAATGGGGTTCAGATATAAAAGGGAATTCTCAGCAGAGGAATTACGAATGGCTGGAAGGCATGTGAAAAAGTGCTCATCATCTTTAGCCATCAGAGAAATGCAAATCAAAATAACTTTGAGATACCACCTAACACCTGTTAGACTGGCTAAGATTAAAGGCACAGAGGACAGCCTATGTTGGAGAGGATGCGGAGCAAAGATTCCTAAGAGACTCCTCCTTTGTTGGTGGGAGTGTAAGCTTGTTCAGCCACTTTGGAATGCAGTATATTGGTTTCTCAGAAAATTGAGAATCAATCTCCCCAAGGACCCAGCAATACCACTTCTGGGTGTATACCCTAATGATGCACAGTCATTCTCCAAAGGCATTAGCTCAACTATGTTCATAGCAGCATTATTTGTAATAGCAAGAACCTGGAAACAACCTAGATGCTCCTCAGCTGAGGAATGGATTAACAAACTGTGGTACATCTACACAATGGAGTACTACTCAGCAGTAAGAAAAAAATGATATCCTAAAATTTGCAGGCAAATGGATGGATTTGGAGAATATCCTCCTGAGCGAGGTATCACAATCTCAGAAAGATAAGCAGGGGATGTACTCACTCATTAGTGGTCCCTAAACAAAGAAGAAAAAAGTGAAGCATGCCCATGTTGCAAACCACAACCACTGAACAGCTTGGGATCAGAAACACCCTGGACTGACTCTTCGGATCCCACTCCACCTAAAGGAACACCAGACTCACTCTTGAGGTAGGGGGACAATACTGGATCTGCCAGGAGTGGAGGATGAACTAAGCAATATTGGGTCAGTGGGACCATGGGACTGTCTGCTGCCTGCCCAGGGAGGGCATGGGGAGTTGTGGAGAATAAAAAATGACCTGATGTGGAGGGAGGGGGAAGGGACCTTGAATAATGATATACAGGGATAGAAAGTGTGACTTCTTTGTTCATAATAATAATAACAATAAAAAAGTATTCAGAAAAGAAAATAAACAAAACAACAAAAAACAAAACACAAAACAAAACAAAAAAGACAAATAGCCCCTGAAAAAATACAAAGGGGAGATTCCATTAATTATCTAGGTTACAAAATAGGCCTTCAAAAAATTAGGCCCCAGAAGGTACAAATCAAGAGAGATAGATTAAAGACACTAAATGGCTCTCAAAGATTACTAAGAGACATTACCAATTTATGACCCACCATTGAAATAAAAAATAAAGAACAAGATAGTCTGATTAAAACCTTAAATGGTGACAAGGACTTAAATAGTCTGAAAGATTTGTCACCTGAAGCTGAGAAAGAATTGTCTTTGGTAGAAAAGAAATTACAGGATGTGGATTGCGTGGATCTATACCTTAATTGCATCCTGGTTATCTTGACTTCTAAGCATTCCCCTATAGTAATTTTAATGCAAAGGGAAAATTTTATATTGAAATGGATATTTTCACCACATAAACTGAGTAAAAAATTAAAGACATGTGGGAAAGATTTCTAAATTAATCTTTAAAGGAAAATTAAGACTTCATCAATTAACAGGAATTGACCCAGCAGAAATTGTTGTAACTAATGAAGAAATTGGCCAATTATGGGTAGAAAGTGAACATTAGCAAAGAGCCTACAGTAATTTTTGGGAGATATTAACAACAAATACCCTCAAAGCAAAAGAATTGAATTTTTAAAGAAAACTAATTGGATTCTCCCTCATATTGTACAAGATAAACCAAAGTCTAGAACCACCACATTTTATCTTGATGCAAATAAATCAGGAAAGGTAGGTTAGAAATCAGAAAATATAAGTAAAATGGTACAAAGCCCTTATAAATCTGTTCAAATGTCAGAATTTTATGCTATTGTGATGGTATTATTTGATTTTACTGAAGCTCTCACCATAGTCACTGACTCTCAGTATGCAGGAAGTGTTGTTTTACACATTGAACCTGCTGATTTTATTAATAATGAGTCAGAATTAACTTCATCATTTATTTGGTTACAAGAAATGATCAGGAATAGGCATCACTTTTTCTATATAACACACATTTGATCCCATACAAGTCTGTCAGGTCCTTTAGAGCAAGGTAATAATGAAATTGATACATTATTAATAGGAAATATGCTAGAGGCCTCAGAGTTTCATAAAAACATCACTTCAGTACCAAGGGATTCAAAAAATATTACACTACCACTTGGCAGCAAGCCAAGGAAATTCTAAAAAGATGTCCCACCTGTTCCTTCTATAACCAAACTCTATCACTAGCAGGGAGTAATCCTAAAGGTATACATATAAATGAAATCTGACTGATGTGTGTATTTCATTTTATAGAATTTGGAAAATTAAGATATGTACAGGATACAATATATATGTTTGCAGGATTTTGATGGGCAACTGCTTTGAGTTCAGAAAAGACTGATTCTGTAATCACACATTTGCTAGAAGTTATGGCCATCATGGGAATACCTGTAGAGATTAAGACAGACAATGCTCTGGCATATGTCTGTAGTAAAATGAAGCAATATGTTGCTTATTATAATATAAAGCATATTACAGGAATACCACATAATCCTACAGGGCAAGCAGTCCTAGAGAGACCAAATTGAACTCTAAAGGAAATGCTAAATAAACAGAAAGGAGTAATAAAAAACCCCTAGAAATAGACTACATAATGCTTTATTGACTTTCAATTTTCTCAATGCTAATGAAAAAAGAACAACAGCTGCCAAAAGGCATTGGACTATGGGAAAAATGGCTGAGCTAAATCAACCTATTTCAAAGATGTACTGACTTCAAAATGGAAGGCAGGTTTATGTGCTATGATGGGGAAGAGGTTTTGCTTTTGTTTCCACAGGTAAAGAAAAGTTATGGGTACCATCAAAATTAATAAAGACTTGATATGAATCAGAGAAACTTCATGAAAATAAGAACTGATGGCTCATCCATCCATACTACAATTCTTAAAGTTGTAAGAAAAAACCAAAGGGTTGGGGTAGGTTTTTGATTTGTCTTTACAAAAAACCAGAAATATCTATCTTCAAGAAGTTAAAAGACCTTGGGCATATAGACATCTACAACAGAAAATTCAGAAGTAAAAGAATATTACATCTATTGGCACCAATATACTCTACTTAATAAAATCTTTCTTCTTAACCTCTATCTTTACTTACAAGATAAGTTGAAGTCACAGTTAAATTTTAAATCAAAGCTGTCTTTGGAGTTTGAGTATGGCTTTCTCCTTCTCTAAACTCAAGCATACTTGTTAAAGGAAAATGCAAAATCTCTGTATCATATCAGAAGAGCCACCTGATTTGGGACAGAAGAATGACTAAAAAGAAGGGATAGTTCTATTGTTACTGATCCTATTCTGAATAAAAATGTATGTATTTAGCTTCCTGTATATTGTGTGGGGTTTTAGTCTCTTATCAGTTTTCATTGTCAGTGATCAATGACAATGCCTAATCGTGAACTGGAAATATTCAAAAAAAAGATGAGACCCCACAACAATGATATCACATGTACTATGACAAAGCCACCAGGTTGACAAACACCAGCCAAAGATCAGACCTAGATTGCAAACATCTCAGGACAATTTGAGGCATCCTAGCTGAGATGAACCAGCTTTACAGACTACCGTAGCCTAAGGCAAGCTGTGTACTTTCCTGTTATGCAGATAATGGATAAGAAATGATACAGCTATATATTTCAGGACTTGACAATAACACTTTTCTTTTCAAGATCCCGTAAAATTGCCAGCACTCACATTCAGCAGGAACTAACCTAGAGAACTATGCCCATATCGCCCAAAAATGGATTATGAATATTTGTGTTTGTTTACATGTTGAGTATAATTTATTATAGATATTGGGGAGAAAAGGGATATTAGATTTGGGGTTCTTCTTGTTTTAAAAAGAGAAAAAAGGAAAATGCACTGGGATTATATGTTGTTTTATATATTTGTTCTACCTATGGGCTTAATAAAATCTGATTGGCCAAAAGACAGACAGGAAGTGTGGATGGGACTACCAGGCTAAGAAAACCCAGAGCAGAGACAGAACCACCAGACAGTTGCTATAGAGACACTGCAGAGACAAAGACACGACTGCAGCAGATGCAGAGGGAAAAAAAATTAAAATGCTGCTCTGAGAAAAGATATTGAGCCACATGGCTGAATATTCATTAGTTAGTTAGTGATATGCCTGGGCCCAAAGTCAATCAGTGTAAAAATAATACAAGCATCTGTATGTAATTATTTGAGGCTAAATGAGGCTGAGAAGTGGTCAAAACCTCTGGGCTAGACTGGAAAGTCCAGCCCAGAAACCTTTTACCACAGCAACACCTGACATAAACATGTTATTTTTCCAAATTACACTCCCAACACCAAGAATGAATTATGTTTTTTTTTTATCTAAAAGACCCCATCATATTATAGGTTATTGGATTTGAAGCCTATTTTGTCAGATATTAAAGTGGCTACAATTGTAGAGAGCTGCCTGCTGCTGCACTCTAAAGATGGTGCTGATTTCTGGCCTCCACCCCCCGTGGGTGAGTGCTCTCTTTTGATAAACAACTCCTTATTTGGCTTGAGCCTGGGGCGTGGTTTGCTGTTGCGTATGTGGACCTATGAGCTGTGCCCATGTGGCTTATTGGGATTGGATGCCCTGAGAGTTTCTAGTCAGTGGGCGGGGTTTCCCGGGGAAGAGAGAGGAGAAGGAGAAGCAGAGAGAAGAACAAAGAGAGAGCAATTGTAAAGGTCCCGAATAAACTGCTCAAAGAAGATCCTGGGTGTTGCACTTTCCTTGCTGGCAAGGGTGCGCGCGACAAGTGGTGGCCCGTACGGGGAGCAACTCCTGCGAGCTTCAGGCATCAGAACTTTCTGCAGTCTGGGGGTCGACCGGTAAGTCCCAGGTAAATTGGGATCCGCAGTCAAAGCGGGTAGCTCCGACCTGTAGATAAGGCGGAGAAGAGGGAGCTCACTGAGGAGTGGGTGTAACCTCTATAGCTGTGGACGCACGGCAACCTTGAGCTTAAAGTGAAAGCAACAGCAGTTGCAAACTTGAGCTCAAAGTGAAAGTAAAAGCATTAGCAAAGCTGGGGCTGTTTGGTAAGGGCTCCGAGAAGATTTTTAAGGTAGGAATTAAAGGTTATACAAGGATGGGGTCTTCAACCTCACATCCAATTTTTTTGGCTCTTAAGGAGCTGCTTCATTAAGGTTTTTTGAGTCTGCTCTGCTTGCTAGCAATGGGAGAGATTCGTGGGTTCCTACACCATATTGAAAAGCAGCCAAGAGGGGTGGAGTCAGCATTTAAAGTGATAGCAACATTTTAAAAGCTCTTTGAGTTGAAAAATGATTTAGAATTCCTAATAAAACAAATTTAGACTCTCAAAACCTCTAAATGGGGAAGGAAATAAAGAAAAAAAAGCCACGTAAAGATGGCAGATAAACAGAGAGTCTGGATTCTGGTTATTGTATTTTCTTGTAATTGTTTAACTTTTAATGAGCTAACTGCAGAGAGACAACTGATTACTAAGGCTGCTAAATTAAACAAATGCATATACTTTAAAGATATCCTGACTTTGAAATCTGTTTATAAGAATATGTTACTTGGGAGAAGAGTTTCTGCTTTTGTCTCCACGGAAGATCAAAACCTGTGGATTGGTTCTAGGCAGGTGTGGTTCCATTTGCCAAGGCCACCTGAAGCTGATAACAGGCCAACTTGGAGATGCTGGGAGGAGAGATCAGAGTGGGCAGGCAGTGAAGAAGGACAGAGTGAAGGGGGAGAGTTGTACCCCGACCTTGCTGATATAGAAACTCCTGAGTCTACAAACTCAGAGGAAGAGCTGTTGGGAGATATTAATTGGATTAGAGGATATCTTAGGATTGCAAATTGTGAATTGAAACCCCTTTATGACATTCTGAAAGGAGAGTCGGCTTTAGACTCCACGCGAGTGATGACAGTGGAAGCCAGAAAAGCACTACAGGTAGTTGAACAGAGGTTGCAGGATCCTTGCCTAAATAGGATTGAGGAAGGAAAAGATTTTGCCTTATGCCTTTTACCCACATTCAGGCAACCCACATGGGTACTATGGCAATCAGGTCCACTGTTGTGAATACACCCAAAGGTATCGCCTAGTAAAAGTATAGAACATTACCCTACAGCAGTAGCTAATTTAGCTCAGAATGGCATCCAACAATCCATTCAGTATTTTGGGCATGCACCAGCCATAATAATTGTGCCATACACAGCAGCACAAGTTAACACTCTGTGTGCTGTTGTTGATGATTGGGCAATTCTTTGCTGTACCTTTGCTGGAAAAATAGATAATCATTACCCACAACATCCTCTTAAGACATTTTTTAAGGAGCACCCCATAATTTTTCTGAAGGTCACTGCCGCAGAGCCGGTGGCGGGAGCTGTCAATGTATTCACTGATGGCTCGGAAACAGGAGTAGCTGCCTATATGGTGCAAGGCAAACAACCAGTTCAACATCAATTTACTCCTGGTACTCTTCAGGTAGTGGAACTTCAAATAGTGTGTGAGATGTTTAAAGAATGCCATTTTGCCTTTAACTTGATATCTGTCTCAGCCTATGTGGTTAATGCTTTAAAGGTACTTGAAGTGGCAGGACCAATCAAATCATCTAGTACGGTCGCTGTCCTATTTAACCACTTGCAAGACTTGATTTTGCAACAAAAGGAGAGATTTTTCCTCAACATATTCGTGCGCATACTGGCCTTCCAGGTTCACTCAGTGAAGGCAATGCCAAGGTGGATATGTGCACTAGACAGGACTGGGTATTCTTTACCTCTCCTGTAGTCAAAGCTCAAAAATTTTACCAGCTATATCATGTGAATGCTAAGACCTTACAACAAAAGTTTCAGATATCCAGAGCTGAGGCACGTCAAATAGTTTTGGATTGTGCTCAATGTGTGGTGTACCAGCACCCACCTAGGTGTTAATCCCAGAGGGATCTTGCCATTAAAAGTATAGCAAATGGATGTTACTCACATTTCTGAATTTGACTCTTTAAAGTACATACATGTTTCTGTAGATACGTGCTCTGGTATTTTGCATGCCACTGCCATGTCAGGAGAGAAAGGACGCAATGTCATTGTGCACTGTCTAGAGGCCTGGGCAGCTTGGGGAAAGCCCCTGCAGGTAAAAACTGACAATGGCCCTGCTTATACTGGAACACAGTTTACTGCATTCTGCAGGCAAATGGATGTTCAAGTAACTCATGGATTGCTTTACAATCCACAAGGACAAGGTATAGTGGAACGTGCTTATCGCATGCTGAAGGAATACTTACAAAAACAAAAAGGGGGAATAGGCCATGGCCGCACCCCCAAAGAAAGACTATCTATAGTTCTGTTTACCCTTAATTTTTAAATTTGGATGTTGATGGCCGCTCCGTGGCAGATAGACATTTGATTCTCACCCCTAGCCACAGAGGCATGGTGAAATGGAAGGATATTTTCACGGGTCACTGGCATGGTCCTGATCCAGTGCTTACATGGGCAAGAGGTTCTGTTTATGTCTTTTCTCAGGACCGGCAAGATCCAGTGTGAGTACCAGAATGGCTAACCAGGAAGGTCCAAAATGACAAGTATGATGCTGACTTTGAGGGCAAGGATTGGCCCTGGAATGGGTATCCGTCCCGGTACAAAGCCCTAATGCCATGAGCTTGTTTAGAGCTAGGAGAGATTTTAGCACTACTATAGCTGTTGTTACAGCCATTTCCAGCCGCAATTGGGGCCACCACGGCCGCCATTGCTATGAGTCACACCATTCAGATGGCTCAAACACTTAACAATGTGTCTGCCAATGTAGCCCATGCCTTAACCATTCAAAGAGGCATTTCTGCCCAGCGTAAACGTGGGCTGATGTTGGTCCATCAAAGGATTAACCTGGTGCAAGAGGAGGTTGATGTCCTCTGGCAGATGGCTCAGTTGAGATGCAAATGGAAATATCAGGCCTTATGTGTGACTTCTATTCACTATGAAAAATTGTCCTATGTTGCAAATTTGTCTGAAGTTGTGTCAAGTTATTTTATAGGAAATTGGTCAGGTGAATTCGAAGCGACCATGGAGAAGTTGAGAGTTGCAATAGTTGCTGTGAATTCAACTCGAGTGGACCCTGGAGTTGCTGAAGGACTGATGAGATGGATGTTCACCACCCTCAATCATCTGAAGGAATGGGCAGGAATGGGTGCTCTGGCTGGCTTGATAGTGCTGATAATTCTGTTTTGCCTGTGGTGCATCAGCAAAATGAGGTTCACAAAGCATAGTAGCATGGGCATTATTGTTCAAGCCTTCACCGCCATTGAGGTGGGACAGCCCCCACATGTTTGGCTTGCTGCCTTGAAAGAGTAATGTTTGGCATGGGTTGCGAGGCTGAGCACTGCACATGGTTTTGCCTAGGTAAGGCTTCATGAAGAGCATGCCTAATTGCATACAGGTTGGCACCCACTATCCTGTCCTCATGAAAACAGGTGCCGGACAGGTCTGTCCCTGTCTGAGTGGATGACACCTGGATTAGGGATAGCACAAGTCCTCTTGCACAATGGGGATTAGGCCTCTGCTCTTGCCCGCTACTTTTGCTTGATTTTTTAATTTTTTAATTATTAAATAAGGGGGAGATGTAGAGAGCTGCCTGCTGCTGCACTCTAAAGATGGTGCTGATTTCTGGCCTCCACCCCCCATGGGTGAGTGCTCTCTTTTGATAAACAACTCCTTATTTGGCTTGAGCCTGGGGCGTGGTTTGCTGTTGCGTATGTGGACCTATGAGCTGTGCCCATGTGGCTTATTGGGATTGGATGCCCTGAGAGTTTCTAGTCAGTGGGCGGGGTTTCCCGGGGAAGAGAGAGGAGAAGGAGAAGCAGAGAGAAGAACAAAGAGAGAGCAATTGTAAAGGTCCCGAATAAACTGCTCAAAGAAGATCCTGGGTGTTGCACTTTCCTTGCTGGCAAGGGTGCGCGCGACATACAATAGCTTACTTTTTAGATACATTTGATTAGAGTAATTTTTTCCCATTTTTTTACCCTGATGTAATTTTTTTTGATCAAAGGGTCTTCACAATTTATTATATTATATTCATCACATTAGAGATATGACCAAACTAATGTTGAAAAAGCTGTATTATTTATTTTCATTCCTTCATTTTCACTAGCAGTAATTAAAATCCAATGAATTTTTTAGTAAAAAAGACTGAATTTCTTTTTTTAATTTTTCTTTATTATTTATTTATTTATTTATTTATTTATTATGAACAAAGAAGTCATACTTTCTATCCTTGTATATTCTTATTCAAGGTCCCATCCCCATTCCACCACATCAGGTCATTCTTTCTTCTTCACAACTCCCCATCCCCTCCCTGGGCAGGTAGCAGGCAGTCCCATGGTCCCACTGTCCCAATATTGCTTAGTTCTGATGTAATTTTTATCTATGATGTGAAAGTATTTTTCTTTGAAGCTATATTTTTATCTATTGTTTTTGGAAGTTTCCTGGGAATAATAGTCTGTACTGGTGTTTGTGATCTCTTAAAGTCTGTTGAGGAGACTCTAAATCTCATAGAAATTGTATTACTAGAGTTGCTATACTGTCCAAAACCTAATCTGCCATAATGGAAAGCCCAGAAAACATGTTCTTTACTAATTCTGTGCGGTGAGAATGGTAAAAGGGACAGCAGCATATTTGAAGAGTTTGGTTGTTACCCTTTTTCATGTGCCAGACCTTAGGGTTGGAGAACCTGCACAGTTGAATGAATTAAATGCAATGTGTTTATTTGGGCCCCAGGAAGCAGTGGGAAGGCAGAAGCACTAAATTGCCGAAGAAAAAGTGATTGTAATTATTTTAATTGGTAGCACAGGCAAAGCAGTGTTCATAATGGTCTAGCCATAATTATCAGCACAGGCAAAGAGTATGACTTATATGGACCTTTGCTAGTGGGTAATTAATCATGGTGTTTCCAGGTTCAACACAGATGAGAAACCTATTGAAGTTTTGTTTGATCTATATAAGCAAAAAACTTCCAAACAAAGAGAAATAAATAAAGGCTATATTGGATAGTGGCAAAAGGGAATCTTGGCCCAATAATCAATTTTCAGGCAGTCTGTACACCCAGAACCCCTTGATAAAGGCACCTAAAAGTATTACCATTAGCTTTTTTCCAGTCCTTCCCAAGAGGGACCTTTTACAAAGGTAACTGTACATTTGGGGATGGGGGAACCTCTCTGACTTTTACAGATCTTGGGGTAATAGTTCTGAAGTGATACTTATTCCAAGAGATCTTAGTAAACATTTTGGTTCTCCAGTTAACGTAGGGCTTTATGAAGGTCAGATGATTAATGGAGTTTTGTCTGATGTCTGGTTTTCAGTATACCCAATGAATCTCTGAACTCATCCTATGGTTGCTTCCCCACTCCCAGAATATATAATTGGGACAGATGTACTTAGAAGTTGACAGAATTATCACATTTGCTCCCTGACCTGTGGAGTGAGGTCCAAATGGTTGGAAAGGCTAAATAGAAACCTTTAAAGTTCCTCATGCCAAGAAAATAGCAAATCAAAAATAGTTTTGAATCCCTGGAGGAACTGCATAAATTAGTACCATCATAAAAGACTTGAAAGATGCAGGGACCTGTGGATCCCATAACATCTCCCTTTGTATGTTGAGGGCCATTGGAGTATAGAGCAGATGCCAACCAGTATTTTATAGATTTTCCTACCAGATAAATACCTTTGTGTAAGGAAATTCCACTAGGCAATGTTTATGGAGGTGTCTCACTAAACAAAATCCGTGGAGCGGCCCCATTAGGCAAAGCATATTGGATGACTGGCTGTAGAAACAAGTTGTTTTCTGTCTATAACCCTCTCAGTTGCCACTGCTATGCTTCCTTATCAAGAATAACTGTAGAGTTCTTTCCACAACCCTTTGGTAGTGTGTTTTACATTTTGGGCCACACTTATAGTTGTGGATAGTCAAGTTTGATATATAGAAATAATGCTAGAATTTTCTTCTTTACTGACACATGAAAGTAACAGTACTTTTAGTCTGTTATTATTTATGTACTATTAAATAAATAATTATTTATTGTTATATCAAGGTCAGACTGTTTTGAGACATACTCCCGATGTAACAGCTGATGTTTTTACACATACCCTGACTTCTCAAAGTTCAGTCTGCTACTGTCATTGTATAACAAGAATTTCAGTGTCATTCTCTATCCAGGAAAAGGTTATGTGCAAGGCCAAGTGTTTACACTGGCTGATCTTTGTGACCTTACTAGACTGAGAAAAACTATATGACTTCATATGTTATGAAGTCCAGGTAGACAATGTGTGTCTAAGAAAGAAAGACAGATCCAAATTTGATATCAGGAAGTAAAATTATCTCCATTTTCTAATAAGATATCCTTATGTTTAGACAACCCCAAAAGTTATAGAAAAGAAAGTATTCAAACATAATGGAGAAAAACACAAAGCAATCCCATTAAAATCAGGAAGTAGACAAGGATGTCCTCTCTCCCCTTTTCTATTCAATATAACTCTCGAGGTTTTAGCAAAAGCAATAAGAAAATGAAAGAAGTTTAAGAGGACACAAACTGGAAAAGAAGAAGAGAAACTATCTCTATTTGCAGATGATATAATTGTATACATAAGTAATCCACAATTTTCTTCCACGGAACTTCTACGGCTGATAAACACCTTCAGCAATGTAGCAGGATACAAGATTAACTCAAAGAAATCAGTAGCCCTTCTATACACTAAAAATAAAAGGGCTGAAAAAGAAATAAGGAAAACATCACCCTTTATGATAGCTGCAAATAGTATTAAATACCTTGGAGTAACTATAACCAAAGAAATAACAGACCTACTTGACAAAGATTTGAAATCACTGAAGAAAGAAATTGAAGATGACATCAGAAAATGGAAACTCTCCCATGCTCCTGATTAGGTTGGACCAACATAGTAAAAATTGCAATTCTACCAAAAGCAATCTACAGATTCAATGCACTGCCCATAATAATCGTAACAAAATACTTTTTGAAACTTGAAGGAACAATACTCAATTTCATTTGGAATAACAGAAAAGCCAGGATTGTCAATACAATTTTGCTCAACCAAAGAACCTCAGGTGACATAACCATCCCTGACTTCAAGTTATAATATAGAGCTACAGTAATAAAAACAGCCTGG
>PVIH01002812.1:83511-97038 GCA_004025045.1 Sigmodon hispidus
AAAAAAAAAAAAAAAAAAAAAAAAAAAAAAAAAAAAAAAAAAAAAAAAAAAAAAAAAAAAAAAAAAAAAAAAAAAAAAAAAAAAAAAAAAAAAAAAAAAAAAAAAAAAAAAAAAAAAAAAAAAAAAAAAAAAAAAAAAAAAAAAAAAAAAAAAAAAAAAAAAAAAAAAAAAAAAAAAAAAAAAAAAAACAGACTTGTGGTTCAATGGAATAGAATTGAGGATCCAGACATTAACCCAAAAACCTATGAACACCTGATCTTCAACACAGAGGCCCAACATATTCAATGGAAAAAAGATAGTATCTTTAACTAATAGTGTTGGCATGGCTGGATGGGAGGGTGTAGAAAAATGCAAATAGAACCAAGCCTGTCACCCTGCATAAAATTCAAACTCAAGTGAATCAAAGACCCTAACATATACCCAGATACTCTGAACATGATAGAAAAGAAAGTGGAAAATACCCTTCAACGAATTGGCACAGGCGACCACTTCCTAAACATAACATCAGTGGCCCAGACACTAAGATCAACAATCAATAAGTGGGATCTCCTGAAGCTGAGAAGCTTCTGTAAAGCCAAGGATACAGTCAATAGGACAAAATGACAGCCTACAGAATGGGAAAAGATTTTCACCAACCCTACAAGTGACAGAAGATGGAGCTCTAAGATATATAAAGAACTCAAGAATCTAGAGCCCAAAATCTTGAATAACCCTTCAAAAAATGGGGTTCAGATCTAAAAAGGAAATTCTCAGCAGAAGAATTACAAATGGCTGAAAAGCACTTGAAAAAGTGCTCATCATCTTTAGTCATCAGGGAAATGCTAATCAAAACAACTTTGAGATACCACCTTACACCTGTCAGATTGGCTAAGATGAAAGACACAGATGACAGCCTATGGTGGAGAGGGTGCAGAACAAGGGGAACACTCCTCCATTGTTGTTAGGAGTGTAAGCTTGTTCAGCCACTCTGGAATGCAGTATGGCGGTTTCTCAGAAAACTGAGAATCAATTTCCCCAAGGACCAAGCAGTACCATTTCTGGGTGTATACCCTAAAGACGCACAGACACACTCCAATGGCATTAGCTCAATTATGTTCATAGCATAATTTCTAATAACAAAACTTGAAAACAACCCAGATGCCCCTCAACTGAAAAATGGATTAACAAACTTTGGTAAATCTACACAATGGAATACTACTCAACAGTAAGAAAAAATGATATCCTAAAATTTGCAGGCAAATGGATAGATTTGCAGAATATCCTCTTGGGTGCGGTATCACAAACCCAGAAAAATAAACAGGGGATGTACTCACCCATTAGTGGAATCTAAACACAAAAGTAAAAAGCAAAGCATGTCCAGTCTGCAAACCACAACCATTGAACAGCTTGGGATCAGAAACACCTTGGACTGACACCTCGGATCCCACTCCCTCTAGAGGAACACCTGACTCAGTCTTGAGGTTGGGGGGAGAAAACTGTATTTGCCAGGAGTGGAAGCTGAACTAATCAATATTGGGACCTGGGGCCCTTGGGACCACCTGCCCGCGGGGGAGATGGGGAGATGTAAAGAAGAGAGAATGATCTGATGTGGTGGGAAGGGACCTTGAATAAGGATATACAAGGATAGATAATGTGAATTCTTTATTCATAATAATAATAAAAATATAAAAAGTAATAAGATAAATAAAATCAATGAATACAAACCAGATGTCCAGCAATAATTGGTATTTCTATTCATAATCAGTAGTCTATCAGAGTGAGAAATCTAATAAACCATATCATTTACAATACCTACAAAAACATATAAGACATATAACATATTGTATAATTTGATCTAAGAAGGTGATTGATCTTTACAATGATAGTAGCAGAAATAAGAGAAATGATTGGTAGAAGGTATAAAAAATAAATGTCTTTTGTGTTCCTTGATAGAAGAATCCATGCTATTAACAGGTGTTTAGTACACACCAGCCTCAATAGATTCAATACAATGTCTAGTACAATTCCAATGCCATTATTCACAGGCACCAGAAAATTACTTCTTAAATTAACATTAATTCACATGTGACCAAAAAAAAAAAAAAAGACTACCCTATCCCAATGTAGTCCAGATAAAAAACCTCTGAAGGAATAGCCCATATCTTAAGTTCCAAATATACTATGAAAATAAACTTTCAAAAAGAAAATTCTGCACAGAGATCAACAGTCATGTAGAATATAACAGAAAGACTAGGTAGAAACCCATACTTAAAGTTATTTATTTTTGATAAAGATGTCAGTAACAAAATTTGAAAGAGTGCCTCCAATAAAAGGTGCTTGGGATAGAATAGACAAGGTCCCTGTTAGATTATTGTAAGAAAACCTATGGAAGGTGCCAGGCAGGTGGCTCAGCAGGAAAAAAGTGTGTACTGCTCATGAAGAGAACCTGAGTTAGATTTCCTTAACCTGCATTGTGACTCTCCACTGTCTTTCTGTAACTTCAGATCAGGAAAGTGAAGATCATCTTCTGATATTCTTCCAAAGTGTAGCCTCATAAAATACATCTATACACACAGGCAAACACTCATATAAAATAAAAACATCATTTATAAAGAAATCTAGGAGACAAGTTTTCTTTATCTTTCACAGCATCATTATGAGTAAAGATTTAAATTGTAAGTATGACTTCCATAGTTAAAGCAACATTAGAAATAAATGTGATTAGCCTAAAAATATCCAAGGTGTATTATATGAAGAAGGAAATTTATTTGTATATATATGTACTATACATATATATTACACACAAATGTATTTCAACATAATAATTTGATACATATAGAATGGGAGAAAAATGTTCAGTTATCATACCATGTTTGGAATTAATATTTTAAATCTATAGTGAATTGAAGAAATCAGTTTTGAAAGGATAAACAATCTTACTTAAGGAGGGGCCAATGATTTAAATTGATATTTACTAAAAGAAAAAAAGGTTTTTTTTTTCACAAGCATAAGAAAAAAGTATACACACATGCAATCTGCTCCTCCCTGTTGTAGAGACAGCCACATCTTTTCGTGCAGAGCCAGCCTCATTCCTGAGACATGATGGTGAACATCGGAGTGAACGGATTTGGCCGTATTGGGCACCTGGTTACCAGGGCTGCCTTTCTAAATGGCAAAGTGGCTGTTGTTGCCATCAACGATCCCTTCATTGACCTCAACTACATGGTCTACATGTTCCAGTATGATTACACCCATGGCAAGTTCAACAGTACAGTCAAGGCTGAGAATGGGAAGCTCATTATCAATGGGAAGCCCATCACTATCTTCTAGGAGCGAGATCCCGCCAACTTCAAATGCAGTGATGCTGGTGCCCAATACGTTGTAGAGTCTACTAGTGTCTTCACCACCATGGAGAAGGCTGGGGCCCACTTGACGGGTGGGGCCAAAAGAGTTATCATCTCCACCCCTTCTGCTGATGCCCCCATGTTTGTGATGAGTGTGAACCATGAGAAGTATGACAATTCTCTCAAGATTGTCAGCAATGCCTCCTGCACCACCAACTGTCTACCCCCCTGGCCAAGGTCATCCACGACAACTTTGGCATTGTGGAAGGACTCATGACCACAGTCCATGCTGTCACTGCTACCCAGAAGACTGTGGATGGCCCCTCTGGGAATCAGTGACGTGATGGCCGTGGGGCTGCCCAGAACATCATCCCAGCATCTACTAGTGCAGCCAAGGCTGTGGGCAAGGTCATTCCAGAGCTGAATGGGAAGGTCACAGGCGTGTTCGTACCCCCAGCATGTCTGTCGTGGATTTGACTTGCTGCCTGGAGAAAGCTGCCAAGTATGATGACATCATGAAGGTGGTGAAGCAGGCCTCTGAGGGCACACTAAAGGGCATCTTGGGCTACACTGCGGACCAGGAAGTCTCCTGTGACTTTAACAGCTACCCCCACTCCTTTACCTTTGATGCTGGGGCTGGCATCGCTCTCAATGACCACTTTGTGAAGCTCCTCTCCTGGTATGACAATGAATATGGCTACAGCAACAGGGTGGTGGATCCTATGGTCTATATGGCTTCCAAGGAGTAAAAAACCCACCGTGGACCACTCACCCCAGCAAGGATGAGAGAGCAAGAGAGAGGCCCTCGGTTGCTGAGCAGTCCCTGTCCCAACTCAGCCAACACTGAACATCTCCCCCAGTTTCCATCCCAGACCCTGGAGTAACAGGAGGGGTTTAAGGAGCCCTACTCTCTTGAATGCCATCAATGAAGTTCACTGCACCCATTAAAACAAAAGTATACACACTCCCTAATTATTAGGAAAATAAAATCAAACCTATGTTGGATATTTCCTTACAGTACTTATAATGGATATTTTTTAAAAAGACAAATAATAAAAAATATGGGAGCTAAATGACTTAAATCACAGCACTCAGGAGGGAGAAAAGGGTAAATCTTGATGAGTGTGAGTCTTCCTGAGACACAAACACAGCCAGAACAAATTGCACCAAAATCAGCTACTTGAGAAACAGATAAATCCTGCAGTGATCTGAGAAAGCAATATAGAGGTGCCAGTGCAAGAATACATACATGAAGAACAATATGGCATCAAAACTGCATGGTTCTAAAACAACAAGACCTGATCATGGCAATGCAGAAGAAACATAAGGAAACAACTTTAAAATCAGCTTTATGAGGACAATAGAAGCCTTAACAGGGGAAATAAAAAATTCACTTAAAGAAATAGAAGAAAAGACAAACAAAACTTGGAAGATATCAACAAATTCCTGAAAGAAAATAAAGAAATAAAAAAAATCCTGAGTGTACATTCACACAATGGAGTATTACTCAGCAGTCAGAAAAAAAATTATATCCTACAATTTGCAGGCAAATGGATGGATTTGGAGAATATCCTCCTGAGTGAGATATCACAAACCCAGAAAGATAAGCAGGGGATGTACTCACTCATTAGTGGACTCTAAACCAAAAAAGCAAAAAGCAAAGCATGTCCAAACTTTAAACCACAACCCCTGAACAACTTTGGATTTGAAACATCTGGGAGTGGCACCTTGGATACCACTCCCTCTAGAGGAACAGCTGATTCAGTCTTGATGTTGGGGTGAGGAAACTGGATCTGCCAGGAGTGGAGGCTGAACAAAGCAATATTGGGACAGTGGGACCTCCTGCCTATGCTGGGGAGCAGATGAGGAGATGTGGAGAAAAGAGAGTGACTGGAGGGGGTAGGAGGTGGAGGAGACCTTGAATAAGGATATACATGGATAGAAAATGTGATTTTCTTCATAATGAAAAAAAAGAAAGTGGAAAAAAAGAACCTAGAAACAACCTAGTTGCCCCTCACCTGAGGAATGGATTAACAAGCTGTGGTACATCTACACAATGGAGTACTACTTAGCAGTAAGAAAAAATGATATCCCAAAATTTGCAGGCAGATGGATGGATTTGGAGAATATCCTCCTTAGCAAGGTCTCACAATCTCAGAAAGATAAGCAGGGGATGTTCTCACTCATTGGTGGACTTTAAGCAAAAAAAGCTAAGCATGTCCAAGCTTCAAATCACAACCACTGAACAGCTGGGCATCTGAAATACCTTGGACTGTTGTTACCTTGGAGCCCATTCCCTCCAAAGAAATACCTGACTCAGTCTTGACCTGCAGGTGAGAAAAGCAGATCTACCTGGAATGGATGTTGAACTAAGCCACCTTGGGACCTCCTGCCCTTGTTGTGGAGGAGATAAACTGATGGGGAGAAGAGTGAGTAACTGGGAGGGGTGGGAGTGGGAAGAGAGACTGAACAAGGGGATACATGGATTAAAAAATGACTTTTTTATAATAAAAAAGAAAAAACAAAAAAGCAAAAGAAAAACAAAACACAATGAAACAAGAAAAAGCAATCTAAAGGGTGAAAAAAATGTCAAGATTTAAAAATTGAAATAGAGGAAATAACAAAGATACAAATGGCTGAAATGCTAAAAATAGAAAGTTTGAAGAAACAAACTGTTACTACAGATGTAAGCATAACCAATAAAATATATGAGATGAAAGATAGAATTTCTAATGTGGTAGCTCCAATAGTAGAAATAGATACATTAGTCAAATAAAACACTGAAACTAAAAATGTCACAACACAATACATCCAAGAAACAAAGATACAAGAAGCTTACAGCCTACCAAATAGACTTGACTTCTTCAAAAAGTCTGCTCACCACATGATAATCAAGCCACTAAACCTACAAATAAAAAAAGAACACTAAGACTGAAAAAAATGGTAAAGTTACTCATAAAGTATAACAGAATAACACCAGACTACTCAATAGAAACAATGAAAGTCAGAAGGTCCTGATCTGATGTTATACAGACACTTAAAGACCATAATTGCCAGCCCAGACTGCTATATCTAGCAAAACTACCACTCTCCATAGTTGGAGTAAACAAGATATTTCACAACAAAAATAGATTTAAACAATACCTCTTCACAAATCCAGCCATCCAGAAAGTAAGAGTGAAAAGTCGAACATAAGGAAGCTATATACACCCATGAAACCACAAGCAATAGATAATCCCACAGAAGAAAAACTCAAAGAAGAGAAACACACACATACTATGACCAAAATGACAGGAAATATCAATGCCATTAATATTTTTTAATATCTATGGACTGAATTTACCTATACAAAGACACAGGCTAACACAATAAATACAAAACAGTTTTCATCCTTCTGCTGCAAACAAGAGACACACTTCAACTTCAAAGACAGACACTGGCTCAGAATAAAGGGTTGCAAAAAGATTTTTTAATCAAATGGATGTAAAAAACAAGCTGGTAACAAAAGAGGCTTCAAACTAAAACCAACCAAAAGATATTAGGGTGGACATTGCCTACTTGTCTTCGGAAAAATCCAAGAAGAAGTTTCAATTCTGAATTTATGCCCTCAAGACCAAGCAACCTACATATGTAAGACAAATATTACTAAAGTTTACATTTTACATCAAACCACACACATTAATAATGGGAGACTTCAATATCTGACTCTCACCAATGGATAAGTTTACCAGACAGAAATTTAACAGAGAAATAAGGGATCTAATAAATGTTACAACTCAAATGAACTTAATAGATATATACAGAACTTTCCACCCAAACACAAAGAGATATACTTTTTTCAAAGCACTCTATGACACTTTCTATAAAACTGAGTGCATACTCAGACAAAAATATAAATACAAATGGATCCAAAATTTGGGAATATTTCCTTGGATCCTATCAGATCACCATGAACTAAAGTTAGAGTTCAAGAATCACAAGATTTACAGAAAGCCTCTTTTTTTTAGATGGAAACTGAACATCTCTCAATTGAACCACCCCTGGGTCAAGGAAGAAGTTAAGAAAAAATCAAAGACTTGCTAGAATTCAATAAAAATAAATCCACAACATATTCAAACTTATGGAACATAATGAAAGCAGTGCTAAAAGGAAAGTTTATAGCACTAATTGTCTACATAAAAAATTTGGAAAAAAAGTCTCATACAAGATATTTAACATCACAGCTGAAAGCTCTACAACAAAAATGAACCAAACTCACCCAGAAGAAGTAGACAGCAGAAAATAATCAAAAACAGAGGTGAAATAAATAAAATTGAAACAGAGAACAATACCAAGAATCAATAATTCAGAGTTGGTTCTTTGAGAAATTTAATAAGATAGACAAACCATTATCTAAACGAACCAAAGTACACACACACACACACACACACACACACACACACACACACACAGAGAGAGAGAGAGAGAGAGAGAGAGAGAGAGAGAGAGAGAGAGAGAGAGAGAGAGAGAGAGAGAGAAGCAAGCACCCACAAAATCCAGAGAATCATTAGGTCATACTTTGAAAACCTGTACTCCACTAAATGGGAAAACCTAAAAGAAATGGACAGCTCTCTAGACGGGTACCACTTACCAAAATTAAATCAAGACTGGAAAAATGACCTATATAGACCTATAACCCCAAGGAAAATTGAAACTATTAAAAGTCTCTGAAGCAAAATATTTTAGGGCCAGGTGGTTTCATTGCAGAAATTTAGCAGATATTAAAAAAAAAAAAAACCTAACACCAATACTGCTCAAATTGTTTCATACAATAGAAACAGAAGGAATATTGCTAAACTCTTTCTTTGAGGTTACAGACACTCAGATAGACAACCCATACAAAGATGCAACAAAGAATGAGGATTAAAAACCAATCTCTCCCATAAATATTAGGACAAAAATATTTAATAAAATACTGGAAAACTGAATTTAATAACATATCAAAAAAACCTCATCCACCATGACCTAGTATGTTTCATCCCGGAAATGCAGAGATTGTTCAATATACAAAAAATGTCAATGTAATTCATCATACAAACAACCTGAAAAGAAACAAGATCATCTCCTTAGATGCTGAAAAATCCAATACCCCTTCATGATAAAAGTCCTAGAGAGAGCAGGAATACAAAGAAAATATCTAAACACAATAAAGGCAATATGCAGCAAGCCAATATTAAATTAAATGAAGAGGAAGTCAAAGCAATCCTACTAAACTCAGGAATAAGACAAGGCTGTTTTCTCTCCCCATATTTATTCAATATAGTTATTAAAGTCTTAGCTAAAATAGTAAGAGAACAAAAGGAGATCATTGGGATACAAATAGGAAAGGAAGAGTTCAAACTATCCCTATTTGCAGATGGCATCATAGTATACATAAGTGATCCCACAAATTATACCAGGAAACTCCTATAATTATCAAAACCTTCAGGGAACAAGATTAACTCAAGAAAAATTAGTAGCCCTCCTATACACAAATAAATAAAGGTAAATATACACAAATGAAAAAGAAATCAGAAAAACATCACACTTCAAAATTGCTGCAAATAGCTTAAATATCTTGGAGTGACTCTAACCAAAGAAGTGACAGACCTGTATGATACAAACTTAAGCAATTGATGAAGATATCAGAAAATGGAAAGATTTCTCATGCTCTAGAGTAAGTAGGATCAGCATAGAAAAAATGGTAATCATACCAAAAGCAGTCTACAGGTTTGATGCCATCCCCATCAAAATCCCAACACAATTGAAAGAACAATACTCAACTTCATGTGCAATAATAAAAAACCCAGGATTGTCAAAACAGTCCCATTTAATAATAGAACTTCAGGAGGAATCACCATCCCTGACTTCAAGCTATACTATAGAGATATAATAATGAAAACAGCTTGTTACTGGTATAAAAGCAGACTTCTGGACCCATGTAATTAAATTGAAGGCCACAGCCTTAATCCACATACCTATGAACACCTGATTTTTGACAAAGAGGCTAAAAATGTACACTGGAAAAGAGATAGTGTCTTCAATAAATGGTGTTGACTTAAGTGGATAGTGGTATGTAGAAGAATGAAAATAGACTCATACTTATCACCCTGTACAAAACTCAAGTTCAAGTGGATCAAACATCTCAACATAAACTTTGTTATATTGAATTTGATAGAAAAGAAAGTGGGAAAAACCCTTGAACCAATTGGCACCAGTGATTACTTCCTAAATATAATATTAGTAGCATAGACACTAAAAACAACAATTAATAAATGAGACCTACTGAAACTGAGAAGCTTCTACAAGGCTAAGGACATTATCAGTAAGAGAAAACAACAGCCTATAGAATGGGAAAAGATCTTCACCAATTCTACATCTGTCAGAGCTGTTATGCTCTGTAAAGTACATAAAGAACTCAAGAAACTAGAGATCAAAAAACAAATAATACAATTTAAAAATGGGGTTTAGAGCTAAAAAGAGAATTCACAACATAATAATTTAAAATGCCTGAAAGACACTTAAAAAATTGCTCAACAGCCTTAGCCATCAGAGAAATGTAAATTAAAACAATTTTGAGATACTATCTTACACCTGTTAGAATAGCTAAAATCAAAAGCACAGATGACAGCCTATGCTGGAGGGGATGTGGAACAAGGGAAACACTCCTTCATTATTGGTGGGAAAGTAAACTTGTACAGCCACTTTGGAAATCAGTATATCAGTTCTCCATAAAAATGGGAATAAATCTCCCTAATGATCTAGCAATATCACTACTGGGCATATATCCAAAGGAGGTACAGTGTTACTCCACAGAAATTAGCTCATCCATGTTCATAGCAGCATTATTCATAATAGTCAGAATTTGTAAAAAAAAAATACATGCCCCTCAACTTAAGAATGGATTAAAAATTGTGCTACAGTTACACAATCAAGTACTGCTCAGCAGTTCAAAAAATGACATCCTGAAATTTGTAGGGGAATAGAAAGATCTAGAGAGTATCTTCGTGAGTGAGGTATCCAAAACCTCTGGACATCTAGGTAACAGGGGCAACTTAATTGAAACATCCATGGATTCCCATGAGAAGGGAAAATGGAGAAGATCTCCTGAGTATGTTTTGACCATAATGGTGATTGAGCAAGGGGAGGTGGGAAAAATATTTTGATAGAGAGTTACTGTAGGGCTAGAAAGAAACCTAGTGCTAAGGAAACCTCCAAGAAACTCCAAGATATCCCTGGCTTGCACTACAAGCAATAGTGGAGAGGGTGCCTAAACCGGACTTTCCATATAATCAAATGAATGATTATCTTAATTGTCATTATAGAGCATTTATCCAGCAATGGATGGAGGCAGAGCAAAGATTCATAGCTAAGTACCAGGTCAAACTCCCAGTGCAGCTGAAGAAAGAGACAGAAGAAAGAGTATATGAACAAAGGGATCAGGATTATGAAGAGACCCACAGAGATAGCTGACCAGAGCTATTGGTAGCTCATGAATTTATGAATTCTTAAGTGACAGAAAAGGTACCTTCATGAAAAGGAAGCAAGTTTTCAGAATATAGACAACAGTCAAATGATGTACACAGTTTGTGGAGCCTCTTGTAGTAGGACCAGAGTATATTCCTGGTGCATGAACTGATATCTCAGAGCCCATTTTCTACGAAGGAACACCTAACTCAGCCTTGATATTGGGGTGAAGGACTCAGACCTGTCTCAACTAAATATGCCAGACTAAACTGACTCACCTTGGGCTTCTGTGCCCTCCTTGGAAAATGGATGGGGGCCTGGGAGGCTTAGAATGTCTAGGAGGAGGGAAGAAAGGGGAGCAGAGGTAGATATAGGAAAAAAACCTTGTAAAATAAAAAACAAAAAACAATGAACTAAATAAGTTGCTCAGTGCTGACTGCAGAAATAAACAAGAGTCAGCACCAAGAAAAGAATACATATTTTTAAATGTATTGAGAATGAAATAAAAGCCATAAATAATAAAAGTGTTTGAAGAAGAAAATTTAAAGGAAACATTTAACCAAAATACACAAAAAATTGTAAAACTCAAGAAAACAAAAATTAACAATTCAATTAAGTTATTGTGTCTTCTAGTAATGTCAGAGGCAGCACTTATGTAGTCATACCAACATATCTGCCTAAACATGGCTTGAACAAAGTTGACACCTAAAGATAGGCTGAGTTGTAAACACTCTAGAACTTTTAGAATTAATTATAAATCAGCAAAGAACATGTATCATGCAAATTTTCCAGAAATGTAACTTGTGTATGTTAAATACTCCTCCCCCATACTGGGACAAAATTGTGTGGTAACATTTAAAGGGAAACAAGCAAACATAATGCTTTGCACTACTAAATTTTTTTTCTTCTTTATGTATTTTGTATTTGTCCAAAAAAGTAAAATGAATTTAAAATGCTGAAAAGTTGAAAATAACTATAAAGAAGACAAAAATCATAAGCATGACTTATCAAGGGTAATAATGCAAATAAGATTGCTACACGTATATTTACTTTGTGTTCAGCTTTCCCTCTGAATTTTTTTTTCAATACCTGTATATCCTTATTCAAGGTCCCTTCCTCCTCCCACCACATCAGGTCATTTTTTTTTCTCCACAACTCCCCATCCCCTCCATGGGCAGGGAGTCCCATTGGCCCAATAATGCTTGGATCAGTCTCCACTCCTAGCCAAATCCAGTTTTGTCCCCCCTCCCTCAAGAGTGAGTCAGGTGTTAATATAGTTGGTGTGGGGTCCGAAGGGTCAGTCCAGAGTGGTTCTGATCCCAAGATGTTCAGTGGTTGTGGTTTGCCGCTTGGGCATGCTTGGCTTTTTTTCTTGTTTGTCTGTTTAGAGACCACTAATGAGTGAGTACATCCCCTGCTTATCTTTCTGAGATTGTGATAACTCGCTCAGGAGGATATTCTCCAAATCCATCCAATTGCCTGTGAATTTTAGGATATCATTTTTTCTTACTGCTGAGTAGTATTCCATTGTGTAGATGTACCACAGTTTGTTAATCCATTCTTCAGTTGAGGGACAACAAGGTTGTTTCCAGGTTCTTGCTATTACAAATAATGCTGCTATGAACATAGTTGAGCTAATACCTTCGGAGTGTGAATGTGCCTCTTTAGGGTATACACCCAGAAGTGGTATTGCTGGGTCCTTGGGGAGATTGATTCTCAATTTTCTGAGAAACAGCCATATTGCATTCCAAAGTGGCTGAACAAACTTACACTCCCACCAACAATGGAGCAGTGTCCCCCTTGTTCCACATCATCTCCAACATAGGCTGTCATCTATGCCTTTTAACTTATCCAATCTAACAGGTGTTAGGTGGTATCTCAAAGTTGTTTTGATTTGCATTTCTCTGATGGCTAAAGATGAAGAGCACTTTTTCAGGTGCCTTTCAGCCATTCGTAATTCCTCTGCTGAGAATTACCTTTTTAGATCTGTACCCCATTTTTTGATAGGGTTATTCAAGGTTTTGGGCTCTAAATTATTGAGCTCTTTATATACCTTAGAGATCAGTCCTCTATCACTTGTAGGGTTGGTGAAAATCTTTAGCCATTCTGTAGGCTGTTGTTTTGTCCTGTTGACAGTGTCCTTGGCTTTGCAGAAGCTACCTAGCTTCAGGAGATCCCACTTATTGATTGTTGGTCTTAGTGTCTGTGCCACTGGTGTTATATTTAGGAAGTGGTCACCTGTGCCAATTTGTAGAAGTGTATTTCCCACTTTGTTTTCTATCAAGTTCAAAGTGGTTGGGTTTAAGTTAAAGTCTTTGATCCACTTGGATTTGAGTTTTGTGCAGGGTGACAGGTTCGGATCTATTTGCATTTTTCGACACACTTCCATCCAGCTATGCCAACACAATTTGTTAAAGATACTATCTTTTTTCAATTGGATATTTTGGGCCTCTTTGTCAAAGATCAGGTGTTCATAGGTTGTTGGGTTAATGTCTGGATCCTCAATTCTATTCCATTGGTTCACAAGTCTGTTTTTATGCCAGTACCAGGCTGTTTTTGTTACTGTAGCTCTATAGTATAGCTTGAAATCAGGGATGGTGATACCTCCTGAGGTTCTTTTGTTGAGTAAGGTTGTTTTGGCAAGCCTGGCTTTCCTGTTATTCCAAGTGAAATTGATTGTTGTTCTTTCAAGTTCCAAAAAACATTGTGTTGGGATTTC